>JAWZSL010000155.1:0-72217 GCA_034769285.1 Lutjanus argentimaculatus
ACAGTTATATCACTGTCGAAGACTGTTGTCACAATTACTTACGCAAAAGCAACATCTTGGCAGCCATCTGGCTGAAGGATTTTTTTCCGTTGATTTGAATTAATCTTCCGCCCCACATCATCATGGAATATGCGGGCCAGGATGTTCCACGGCACACGCTTTGTGTCATGGCCCCCAATAATTCCCAGTGAGGAAATCTAAATACATACATACATACACACACAGATTACTTTCAAATATTGAGAAATACTAGATGTGAAACCAAGATTCCACAGGCTTTAAGACTGAAAAAAGCTCAGATTCAAATCCAGAAAAAATTTAAAGTAAAGTAAAATTAAATTGTAATGTGATGATAATAAAATAAAGAAAAACTGAACTCACCAGACTCTGCCTCTGTCGTGAATCGGCAGGAACTTTCAGCCAGACCTCAAATTCCTCCTCCTCCTTCATCGAACTCAGTGGGAACTGAACGGGCTCAGGCATGTCTGTGTCTGTGCCAGTCGGGTTGAGCTTGCTCGTCAAATAATTCACTTTGGCTATTAATTGTTCTTGCTGGTGTTTTATGTATTCCAGCAGGCTCATAATGTGGACTTATGCAGCTGTTAAAGAAGGTTAGAATATATAACCAGCAAGGATGAGTCTCTTTCTTGTCATCTCTTTCAAGATGCTGTTGACTTATGTTGTTCCACATATTTGTCAGCTGTTTTAAGATGGGGGAGGGAGAGAGACAAGCCGACACTTTTTACAGTGCTGAGACAGCAGACAGGAGGACAGAAAGATCACCACACAAGGCGTTGATCTTTTTAACTTATCTGTAGCAGAGGAAGCGATGGCCCCTTTATTCAGGAGCGCATAAAAAGCTTTATGTTATAAATCCATGAGGTTGTGAACTTTTTGTGTGTGTCATAAACAAGCAGACGAGCAGAATCACTTGTTGACAGGTGTGCTGTTGTGTTGTGTCACGCCTCTTTTGATTCTGTGATACCGACTCACTGAATGAAATAACGTTAGGTGTGATTATTACAGCAGTTAAAAAGTAATAAGCAGTGCAGCACCAGCAGGGCCGAATTTTGGTGGTTGTGAAATGAGTAAATTAAAGAAAAGGCTTTTGTATTATATTTATGTTCAACTACACTGCAGGATGCCCCCTATGAACTGTAAATGAAAACAATAGCTAAAAACAAAAGCTAAGAACTTCTATTGTATTAAAAAATCTTTGCAGTTTAACTGTAAATTAACATACGAATACGAATACGAATACAAAATACTTTATTGATCCCCAAGGGGAAATTCATTTGTCTGTAGTCTCATCTATTTGTATAAGAATTATAGAGTCTGATGGCAGTTGGTATGAAAGATCTTCTGTATCTCTCTGTCCTACAACGAAGAGAGAGAAGCCTTCCACCACCATTATTTCTTTGGTCCATCAAGGTGTTATGCAGTGGATGATCCATGTTGTTTAGGATGGCCTCCACCGTCCTCATTGTGTCTCTCTCCACAACTTCCTCCAGAGAGTCCATCCTTACTCCGATCACAGAGCCAGCCTTTTTCACAAGCTTATCCAGCCTACTTGCTTGCTTTTTTCCCAAACTTCCTCCCCAGCAGACTGCAGCATAAAATAAAACACTTGCCACAATAGACTGATAAAACATCTGCAGCATCTTACTGCAGATGTTTAGAGATCTGAGCTTCCTTAGGAAAAAGAGGCGGCTCTGCCCCTTTTTGTAGAGTGCATCTGTGTTAAGGGACCAGTCCAGCTTGTTATCCAGGTGTACACCAAGATATTTATAGTTTGTTACCACCTCGATGTCCACTCCACAAGTGTTCACAGGCTGAAGAGGGGGCTTGGATCTACGGAAATCAATGACCATTTCCTTTGTCTTTGAGGTGTTTAGTATGAGGCAGTTTTTATGACTCCAGTCACTGAAGGATTTTATCAAATCCCTATATTCAGATTCCTGTCCATTCCTTATACAAGCTACAATAACAGTGTCATCTGAGTATTTCTGGATGTGGCAGGACTCAGAGTTATATTTAAAGTCTGCTGTATACAATGTGAACAGGAATGGAGCCAGGACAGTCCCTTGTGGAGCCCCTGTGCTGCTCATTAATGTCCCAGAAAAACAGTTCCCCAACCTGACAAACTGTGGCCTTTCTGTCAGGTAATCCGTGATCCAGGAGACAAAGGAAGAAACCACTCCCATCTCTATGAGCTTGTTTTTGAGTATGTTGGGTTGGATGGTATTAAATGCGCTTGAAAAGTCAAAAAACATAGTTCTTACATAAGCGCCAGATTCTTCCAAATGAGAGAGGGAACGGTGGAGCATGTAGAGTACTGCATCATTCACTCCAATGTGTTCTTTGTAGGCAAACTGCAGGGGATCGAGTTTGTCTTTGACCTCAGGCCCCAGAAGACGTAGAATCAGCCGCTCCAGGGTTTTCATGATGTGTGAAGTAAGGGCCACCGGTCTGTAGTCATTTAGTTCAGCTGGACATTTTCTTTTTGGTACCGGGACAATACAAGATGTTTTCCACAGAGCCGGCACCCGCCCCAGCTGTAGACTCAGGTTGAAGATTTTGTGAAGAGGTTGGCACAGTTGGGCAGCACAGTCTTTAAGCAGCCTTGGACACACACCATCAGGGCCAGCTGCCTTCCCAGAGCAAAGTCTCCCGAGCTCCAACCTCACCCCTGTCTCAGTGACAAACAAGGGTGGAGGAACAGGTGTGTGAAGAGGAGTAGCTGCAGTCGTGGAAATGTACCCATGTGGAGGAGGAGGTGGAGGCGGAGTCATGATGGAGATGCCCAGATGTTGTTGAAGAGGAGCCATGATGGAGGAACACACTTGTGGTGGAGGAGGAGGAGGAGCCATGATGGAGATGCCCGGATGAGGAGGCATGGTGGAGGAACACACTTGTGGAGGAGGAGGAGGAGGAGGAGGAGGAGCCATGGTGGAGATGCCCAGATGTTGTTGAAGAGGAGCCATGGTGGAGGAACACACTTGTGGTGGAGGAGGAGGAGGAGCCATGATGGAGATGCCCGGATGTTGTTGAAGAGGAGGCATGGTGGAGGAACACACTTGTGGAGAAGGAGGGGGAGGAGGAGGAGGAGCCATGATGGAGATGTCCAGATGTTGTTGAAGAGGAGCCATGGTGGAGATGCCCACATGTTGAAGAGGAGGAGGAGGAGGAGGAGGAGGAGGAGCGGCAGTGGAATGGGATGTGACCTCAGTGTCAAACCTGTTGAAGAACTGATTGAGTTCATCAGCTCTTTCCACGTCACCCACGATTGGCTGTCTTTTCTTTTTGTTGTAGCCAGAGATGGTATTTATTTCTCTCCACACCTCACGGATGTTGTTATGATGTAAATTCTTCTCTATCTTCTTTTTGTATTCCACCTTTGCCATCGTCAATCTCTTCTTCAGCTCATGTTGCACCTGTTTGAGCCGTTCTTTGTCACCCTCTCTAAAAGCTTCCTTTTTCTGATTGAGGATTGCCTTTATGTCACTTGTGATCCAGGGTTTGTTATTGGGGAAACAGCGTACAGTCTTTGTAGGTATGACTGTGTCTCTACAGAAGTTGATGTACTCAGTGAAACAATCAGCCTGTCTATCAATGTCCATACTGTTCTCATCTGTTTCCAGAAGCACATCCCAATCAGTGCGTTCAAAGCAGTCCTTTAGAGCCTCACTAGCCTCAGGTGTCCATTTCCTTACAGTGAGTGTAGTTGTAGGTTCCCTTTGCACACAGGGTTTGTAACAGGTCTGCAGAAGAACCAAGTTGTGATCTGACCTGCCCAGTGGTGGTAAGGCAGTATCTCTGTAAGCTTCTTTGACATTGGCATACAGCAGATCAAGGGTTTTGTTTTCTCTTGTAGCACAGTTAACAAATTGTGTAAATCCAGTCAGGTGGGAGGAGAGGGTAACATGGTTGAAGTCTCCAGATATTATTATAAGTGCCTCAGGGTGTTTAGTCTGTATCCTAGCAAACAAATTCATGCAGAATTTCACATGGAACATCAGCCGTTGCCTTGGGAGGGATGTACACAAGTATTGTTATTATATGACCAAATTCTCTTGGTACATAATATGGCCGCATTCCAACTGCCAATAATTCAATATCTGGACAGCATATCTTCTCCTTGACAGTAATATGTGCAGGATTACACCATCTCTGGTTCACAAATAAGGCCAGTCCTCCTCCTTTTTTCTTGCCACTAGCCTTTGCATCTCTGTCTGACCGTATGAGAGTGAAGCCAGGTATATCCACAATGGAATCCAAGATGTTATTATTCAACCAAGTCTCAGTAAAACACATCAGGCTGCACTCACGGTACACTTTCTGAGTCTTCACCAATATCTCCAACTCCTCACTTTTGTTGGGCAGAGAGTTGACATTCCCCATGATGACTGATGGCAGAACGGGCTTGTATCTCCATTTCCTTGCCTTTAACTTTGCACCAGCACGGCAACCACGAAAGTTCCTCCTTATCTCAGCTGGAATAGGGTAATATACTCCAGTTTTGCTCCATTTCAATGTAAAAAGCTCTTCTTTCGAATAAACTCTTCTATCCACAGAAATATCCATCAATAGATGTAAAAAAATCAGATTAAAAAGGCGACCAAAATAAACAAAAATAACAAAGATTTTGAGAGCTATAGACTTTGCTGCCAACCTGTAAGTGCGCAGATTCTAGAATATAGAATTAGAACATGTAAGCTGTTATGTTGCTTTTATTTAATGTTAAAATGGTGCATTTATATTTTTTAAATAAAATATTGGAACACCTAAAATGTGCTTTAAAAAAAGTTTGCTTGACCCAGGTGGAAGGCTTGGTACAAGTGCATGTGTGGAGCGTGTATCGGGATGGTACCACACTCAGCATCATTTTGCTGCCAGATTGAAACCCTGATTTAAACATATACTAATCTTGTGCTGGAGGGACTATGTGCATTTTACACCAGGACTTTATATTATGGTGCAATATGGCAACGTGCAATTTTCTCAAGGAATTTGCATCAAATGTTAAAAATAGGGCAGTGTGATTCTACATCAAGCCTTTACATTATTAAGCATCTTAGGCAATGTGCAGTTTACATTGCCAATTCATTAATGATGCAGTACAGCACATTTACTTTCATAATGTGCATCAAAACAGCACTTTAGCACCAGTTACTTTGAAATTTAAGAGTCACTGCAGTCCACTATACACTAAACACTTTAAATTCACTACTGTACTGTTGTATGTGTGTCCTTGGTCAAAAACTGTACGTTCCTTGTTATTACTAATTTTGTGAGTTTTTGTTGAATACTGTACATGTTTTGTTGTTGCTAAATTTTCTACGGTCTTTTTTTTGTTTGATGCTAAGCCAAGAGATCCAGATGGAAGCTGGATTGGCTTATTAGTCAATATCCACTGTCCCTTTTTTATAAATAATATATCAATTAATTAATTATTTCATTCATTAAAATAAAAACAAACATTATTATTGCAATATACAACTATATGAAAAGTTATGACTTAATTTAAAATGTATTATACCAGTATCTGTACTTGTACATACTTTTTCAATACAGAGCAAAAATTCCTATACCCTATAAAAAAATCCTGTAATAAAACTCTGTCAAAAGTGAACCTTGTTTTCCACCATTCATGCATTTGACAGATGTTGGGAATTATTAGGGTGTGACACATCAAAGGCTCTGATTGGCTGGACACCTTGTTGGTATCTACCCCACCCACACTTGGGAGCTCTGCCTCTGCGTTGGGTAGGTACTCGTTTTGCATCAGTTGGTGAGGTTAAGCAGTTACTTATGGAGCCTGTTTTACCATGGATATGAAACAGTGTGCCGTGGATGTTTGGCTTGCCCTTTGTGTGCCCTTGGGCACAAGAAGTCTGAAAACACTGGTACAGGAATAATTCAGTTAATCATCTTAAAAAGTGAAACGATCGAGTTGAATCTCATGGCCGTTTCAGGTATTACTCACCAGAGCAGGCAATGGTGTCTGAGCTGTACCTTCACCCGCCAAGTCGGGGTTTCTGTAACCCGGCTGGTTGAGGGGAGTTTGCTCTTCTGTTAGTCTCCGGTGTTCCATCTGTGAGGTGGTGGATGTGGGTGAAGGGTGGTGGAGCAACCCCCCCCCCACCCGGGCACATGGCAAGGTTGGCGGTGGGATACTAGGAGCCTTGCGATTGTGTTGTGGGCTTGCTGGTCCCTTGGCTTTCTTTTTTCAGATGATACCTCTCCTCTCTGTTTTTCATCGTGTCCCAAAGAAATGACTACAAAGTTGGTTGGATAAATAAGCACTTATTCATATTTACCATGAATGTTTAACTGGCCAAAGCTGTAAAGTAGTGTAATTGTGGGAAAATGTGGTGGTGGTCATGTGGTGATTGTTGTTAAGAGAATATTTTGTCCTAGAACAAGATATCTTTTAATTGAGAGGAGGCATTGATGACCTACATTATCTGGAGGCACTCGACAGAACACAGTCTTTGCAACCCATTATGCTTGTATATACTTTATGCCAAAAAAAAAATTCAATAAAAAAAACCAGCAGCTCCAAAAGAATTAATGTCACTATGTATCAGAAGAAATAATTCTTATCTAATTGTAATGTCTCTATATGGAGGGCAGGTATCAGAAACACAAATTTTGCAAACCTAAGTAAAGGATAGATCTTGTGTTATTCTGTATTTTATTTTGTCAACAACAAAACAACAATGTGTTAGGGGCTCTGTGTCAATACTTTTCTGAAACAAACAAACTGCCAAAATTACCCACAAAACTAGCAGCTAACTTACTGACCTTTCCACTCAGTTTAAGCTAGCCTTGCCCAACTTAGCTTTGCCTGTGTTGCTGTTAAATTTGTTCATAGATTACCTGAAAGACGCTATTGTGAAACTAAAGGTCAAGAGTTCAGAAGAACATTTTAGAAAATATATTTATACTTACATTCGGCTTTAGCTTTCTTTTTGGTCGAATTTCCTCTTCGGATTGGAGATCCAATGTGCTGCATGTGAGTGACTTCTTTAACGCTGCCGTGCCTCCAAAAATACTGCTCTAAAAATTATATGTGGTCACACATCACTAAAGTTTCGAATTAACCACATAAGAACAGAGTTGTATACAACAGAATTGTGTTAAATGGATTTTTTCAAGTTACAAATATCTCTCTTATGAGTTTGCTGGTCTGTATTTAATAATCCAAAAAAATACCAATATGAGTACCATTAAAGTGCAACAAATGACAATAAAATGTGATTTTTCAAAAAAGGAAACCCACTTTACATGCAAGAATTTTACTTGTAATTAAGGTATTTTTACATTGTGGTTTAAAGTGTTTACTGGAGTAAAGGATCTGAAGTACTTTTTCCATCACAACAGGTCAGTGATTCCAGTGTTGTCAGTGACTCTCTGGGCTCAGTGAAAACAGCGTTTTATTTAAACTGGGCCCCGCACATTAAAAAAACATCAGCACCACAACATAATTTTTCATTTTTGGATCTATGCACCTCTCTCGGTCGCATCGAGAAGGGAACTCTCGATTTGCCAGAGTTTTGATTTGCAAAAACTCTGCGAGATTCATGATTCAGTTTTCTGACAGAGAAACACAGGACTCTCCTGTTTAATGTAAAGGCCTCCTTTTACAGTTGTTTAAGAAGAGTAACTGTATCTGGTTTGGGATACATGACCCTGGGTGCCGTGCAGCCTAGGGGGTGGAACTGTCGTCTCAGGGGACCTTGTGTTTATAATTCCTGTGTTTGATTTACAGACCAATAAAGCTATTCAAGTGTGTGGGGTATGAACTTATTTGGGCATAGGTTCATCATGTCATTATCTGTGAATGTTTAAAGACTTTGCCTGAAGGACTGAAATCCAGAATTGAAGGACAGAGCATGTATGATTATTTCTTCCCCATTTCTCCTGGCCAGTATAATTAAACCAGTGTCGCGTAAGACATAATAGATCTGTGTACTCAATCCTTTTGATGTTATGGGTAAAAAAGGTCCATGGACAATTTGTGTTTTGATTGGCTGTTGTTTTGGTTGGTTGTTGTGCTGTGCTTTTGCAAACCCATGTTTTGTTGGAGTGGCTGCATTAAAATTCCTGAAGTTTGTAATTTTCCAGGTTTGCCAAAATCTTTTATATGGATAGATCACACAAAAATGAATATTCAGTAATTATTTACTCACCATCATCCGATTGAAAAAACCCCCCCCCCCCCCCCCCCCCCCCCCCCCCCCCCCCCCCCCCCCCCCCCCCCCCCAAAAAAAAGGTTTGATTTTTTTTTCTGTGCACAAAACCCTGCTGGAGTTTCACAGGGAAAAACAGTGTTTCAGAATCTTCATACAGGTGGAAGTGAATGGTGATCAGTTTTCACATGTGAAAAAGAACAGAATAAAAGCATAAAATGCCTCCATGCTGCTTGTCTGGCATAAATCCAAGTCTACCTAAAAGGGGCCCAACATTACCAGAGTAAAAGAAAAGAAAAGAATGTTTTTTAACACCATGTTTTTAGTCTGAATCTTCACTGTAGATCCTGAGCTTGGCCACATTCAACGTGACATGCACACTGTCACTAATTTGTGACAGTGTGTGTAAATGGGAAAGTTGGGACATTAGGAGACTACATTAACCAGACAAGCCAGTTTGGAGGTGGTTAATGGTTTCTCTCTAATTGTTTTGTCTTTGGGAAAAACTGGTCACTATTCACTTTCATTGTTCGGGAGATTCTGCAACACTGTTTTCCTCTCAAACTCCAGCAGAGTTTGCAGACTAACCAAAAATAAAACCTGACCTTCAGTC
Source organism: Lutjanus argentimaculatus (assembly GCA_034769285.1). Classification (NCBI taxonomy): domain Eukaryota; kingdom Metazoa; phylum Chordata; class Actinopteri; order Lutjaniformes; family Lutjanidae; genus Lutjanus; species Lutjanus argentimaculatus. Next base: position 8,809 of record JAWZSL010000155.1, read on the forward strand.
AGCATGAAATGGTGAGTAGATAGAATTAAAATGACTTGAATTTTCATTTTGGGTGAACTGTCCCTTTAAATAACCTCATTGGAAGTTAAACGTAAAGTCTTTTATTCCATTTTTATTTTTTTTTGTTCTTTGCTGCAGATGTAAAGTTTTGACACAACATGATTGGCTGATGGAGATTGTGGCTAAATTGGTTGGTTGACTTAAAGAGTGAATGCCATGAAAGTGATTGTGAATTTAAGTGGGTAAAGAGAGAGGGGAGAGAAAAACAGTTAGGGATGAATGAGGCATTAAGTTAGTCCTTCCTGATTGAACTGAGCTGAGCTTCATTTTTCTTTGCCCACATATGATGAGGCAAAATAGACTGCCGTGATTCATTTATACCTGCAAATGACTCCAGTGATGAAATAACTCTGTGTCATAACCAATTTAAGTTTAAGTCAAAATACTGAGTGTCCAGTTCAGTTGCAGGGTTGACATTTGATTAGTGATTAAATGAAAGCATCACAGTCCTTTTAGTAATTGAGTCCAGGATTTGTTCTGATTCAGGCATCTGGAACATGGAGTCTATTTTTAAATAGGGTAGGGGAATTAGACAAAATTTGAAATATGACATTATTATCATTATTCTAATGTGCTTTCTATGTCTTTTTTCAGGATTATGGTTGAATAAAAATATTGAATATTAATGAGAGTTTTCTGTGATTTATGTTAGGTAAATGATTGTTAGAAAATTGAAAATTAAAAATCCAAATTGTTAGATTAATCGAAAAAATAATCGATAGATTAACTGTTTAAAAATAATCATTAGGTGCGGTCCTAATTTTTTAGTAATTAAGAAAGCGATATTAAGACCTTACAGATGATAGTCGGTAACACTTGTAGAGTTAACAAGTTAACTGCATGAGAGAGTTAATGTTCTAACACTACATATAGAGTTTAGAAAGACTAACACTGGTTAGTGTTAAGGAATTGTTGAATTTTTCTCAAAAAAGAGTCAATAATTACACTAAATTAGTTTCAGGTACCAACTCTCCATAAAGATAAAAACTTCTCAAAGTGTTGAAATCACGTTTTTGAAATGTGTCTTTAGGTAAGTTAATTGTTATATAATTGAATCATGTAAAAAAAAACATTTGATTAATCCAAGGGTGGGCAATAAATTTTTCCTAGGGGGCCACATGAGAACTCTGATTGTTGCCAGGGGCACACACAAAATTCTTGTCATGCTGTACCTCAGTTTTTTCTATCACTAAGATTAAAATACAGAAAACATACTGAACACTTCCTCTTAGTCTTCAGTATTTTGTTATATTGAAAATAACTCCAAAACAGCTTCTTATTAAGAACATTAAATTATGAGGAGTTCTTTGAAAAGGGACTGTTCAGGTAATCTTAAAGCAGCACACCAGGGATGCTGTGGATAAAAACATCCTGTATTCTGTTTTATCTTGCAAGAACTGTTAGCTGCTTAACAGCAGGTAGAAAAACATATTTTAAAAAATGCAACAAATTAGTGTTTTCAGATGTAGAAACATTAGTGTGTTTTTTTATAATGCACTGTGGGATTCTCTCAATTGCCAAAATACAAATAGCATGACAAAAATTGCTGTTTTTGTACACAGAACAAACGTGATGCTTGGATCACAGTTCATCCTGTCTCCTGTTTTGCATGTTTGACAAACATATTTGAAGGTTGTAATGTCCCATTTACTCATAATCATATTGTTTTATGTTGTGATGTAACAGAGATAACTAAAACAGTCATGGGCACCTGTTTAAATATGTAATTTTTAACAGTTAATTACATTGGTATACTCAGATATTGTACAATGAAACCTGAGTTATTGGCCTATTTCTGCCAGAAGAGGGGGTATGCCCCTTTATGTGGAGTGCCTTTTTGTTCTGAGATTTAAAACCAAAAAAGGAAAAAAAAAAAAGTGTAGAGAGCTGATTTTTCCTTTTTTTTTTTGTTTTTTTTTTACTGGCAGAAATAAAAAAGAGAGGAAATACAAATCATTAATACAAATATATAAAATAAATAAATAAATTATTAATTATTAACAGGATCAATTTTGGTGTCATTTTATTTGCTTACTTACATAAAATACATTTTATTTTGAATGTACAAGTCAGGGAGCAGTTCATACAAAAGTTTTAACACAAGAATCAAACATCAAACATTGTTTTGATGTTTAAACTCCAAAACCCCGAAAAATGGGGTAAAGAGTGCTGATTGTTCTTTCTTTTGCTGACAGAAATAAAAAGAAGAGAGAAATCCAAATAATATATACTAAAAAAAAAAAAAAGAATAAATTTGGTGTTATTTTATTGCTTCCTTTTTTTTAAATTAGTCATTAATTTGAACAATACAGTATTTACAAGTCCATCGGGGCAGCAGTTTCCTCTCTGGAGGAAATAAAATATGTAATTTTTAAACCAGTAATTCATAGGATTTTTTTTTTTTATGAACTTTATTTGCACAGGAAAACTTAATTAAACAGCTCGGACACACCGCCTAGGAACATTTATTCAGTTTATAATTGCATTTGGTGTAAGTTTACGTAGTTATGTAATTGTACAAAAAAGTGCACAAAGAAGCAATCGGGGATATGAAATCTATACGTTGAAATAGACATGAGACAGGGAATATCAAAAATAAAGAAATAAAAAAACATGTATAAATTTAAAAAATATAAACATAAATAGGGGGGTAAATCAATGAGGAAAGATTAAGGTGCTGAGCAAGGGGGTAGGACTAAATGATATTCAGATATGAGTGCATGATTTTGCAGCATGGGCTTTATTAATCTTTCTTATACATTTGATTAATAGAGAAAGCTCATTTCTAGTGCATTCACGATGGAGATGAGTTGTCATAAAAGAACATTTGTGTATATAAAGTTTGGTGATAATGATGATGTTAATTAGCAATTCTTTTTTTTGTTGTGTTGTTGTTGTTCAGATTACTCCTATCTGGATATCTTTGTTAGAAAAATCTCACAAGTATAAAATAGGTGTTCAGTTGTTATTCATTGTGTTACTAGGTGGCAGTTTTTTTTAATAAATTATTTGAAGGGTGTATTTCATTTATAGTTTTTAAAATCTATTTCTTTGTATTTAGGAGGAAATTTGAAGAATTTTGTTCAATAGCTGAAATTTTGGTTTTCCCATAATCTTTGAGTTCTTAAGTGTCGTCTTGTTGGTTCCAGGATACCAAAATTTTTTTATAGTATTTACCAGGTGTTGTCTCAGAAATTTATGATCGCACTTTTTATGAAAGAATTCCATAGGGTTTATAGTAATGTCTTGTAATTTAGGCATTGGGTATTGTCTAGATTGTCTTAATTAATTGACCAGGTGTCCTTTTGGAATGTTTTGTGTCGACCTTAATGTAATTTTCTGAGGGTGCAACTTAAATTATCACTTATCATTAAACTCCTCCAAGAGAGGCTGATTTTCTTTTTTGATGGCAGAAATAAAAAGTGAGATCTGATCGTAATTACCAATAAATAAATAAATGATAAAAAATAATTAAATTAAATTAAAAATAATAATAAAAATTAAGAAAAAAGATCAATTTTTGGTGTTATTTGATTTATCTTTTTTTTTACATACATACATTTTATTTGAGTTTTGATGTTTAAAACCAAAAATGTGTAAAGAGAGCTATTTTTCTTTTATTCAGGAAGAAAATTAAAACAAGAGAGAAATCCCAAATAATAATACTAAAAAAAAAAATTTAAAAAAAGCATCAATTTTAGCGTTTTTTATTGCTTACCATTTTTTGTTAATTTTTAATTGGAACCAAAATACAGTATTTACAAGTCACTGGGCACCCAGTTTCCTCTCTGAAAAATAAATATGTAATTTTTAACCAGCAATTTATAGGTATACTCAGACATTGTACAGTGAAAACCTGAGTTGTTGGCCTATTTCTGAATGAGTTGCCCCTAAGTGAGTGCTTTTTGTTTGTTCTGAGATTTTGAAGTCCAGTGTGTAATATTTCGGGGGATTTATTGACAGAAGTGGGAATAAATATTATACATAAGTTATGTTATTTGATACTCATTAATCAAACTTAAACTTAATCTTTGTTTGCAATTACATAATAAGGTCATTTATTGTTACATAGGAAGCGGGTCGCTTTTAACGGAGGAGCCATTCTTGCAGAGCCATGTTTTCTACGGCTGTGCAAAGTGGACGCCTTGGTAACCTCTGCAGTGTAAAATACGAATGAGGAGGACAGACAACAGTGTTTACTGGCAATCTATCTTGTTTTCTGAAGGCGACTACTACAGTTTTTGACCATGTGGTGATCATAGTTATTATTTTACCGCCAATAAAAACGCAGCGGACTGTGAATCTTGTCTCAAAGAAAGCAAAAAAACATGAAGAAATAAACAGCAGCGTGGACAGGAGGACGGCAGAAAACAAGAACTAACCATTGATACACATTCCACGTCCTTTTGAGACTTCCTTGTCTTTCTTACCACATAAATTCATTCCAGGTTTTCCACAGTTTCTTTTCTATCATGTACAGAGGTTACAAATCTTTTGTTTGAATTATTCTTCTTTTTGTATCATTTAACTTTGTACCTTTTATTTTCTCAACTTGCAATAAATGGTTTTTATTAGAGGAAGCACCTGATATTTGAGAGTTGTCTTGGCCATCTTGTCCCAGGGTACTGGAGAGCATTTGCCGAACCTCTGCTATGAGTCATCCTTCTCGTCAGAGTCCCATCAATGTAATATGTTTGTTTATCATGTACTGGTTTTTCAGTGTAATCCGTGGCAAACATTTCATCATTTCCAGCGTTGAACTCATGATGTTATTTTTCAAAAGTCTTTATCTTTTTTCCTTCTCCTTGTGGTCCCATTCTAATCTCTTGTACTTTCTAATTTATCTTGAGTGAATTCTAAGGCTGTCTTTAGGCTCCTGTGGCTTCTCTAATAACACGATCCATTCTTTTGTTTGTTCCCTCCACGATTTGAAGTTTTCCTGAAAGTAACATCTCTTGCTGTCTCCAGTAACTGTGTAGAGTACAGCCATTGTAACTGCTGAATCATCCTCACAAGGGCATGTTTTAGCATGTATAGGAGGCATGATCTTGTTACCAAGATGTACCTGTGGTAGATGGTTTGTAGAGTAGTTGTTGTCCAGTCAGGCCTGTATGTCAGAGCTCCGGAGTAAGTCCGTGTAAGCCCAGAAGCCCCTTAGCTCTGTGTGAAGACACAAACTCAGTAGTTGTTTTCATCTTGCCAACAATGTTCAGATCAACTGATTTCAGTGGATAGCTTTCTCCAGGAGTTCCAGTTGGATTCAGTGAATAACTTTCTCAGGAAGTTTCCAGACAGATTCTTGTTGGATTCAGACAGAAGATTATGGATGGCTTTATGGTAAACAATATAAAACTTGGCCATTGGGCATAGTGCTAATTACTCACAAGTAACTTTATCGTCCTGTGTTTTCTGTCGATAATATGTATTTGTTACCAGCGATTTGTTAATTTTGCATTCTTGCTTCAAAAGTATGATCAGGACCTGAAATTACCCAGTGGCGTTACCGAGATCAGCTCACAGCTGCTGGAAAGTTATTGTCTATAAAGTGTAGAGCTAATGTGGCTGTAATTGACACTGCTGGATTGATGGAGCTATAGTTATAATTTAGTGTGGTTATGTATGTGCCAGGTGAGCTGTTCCTCTCAGCACCGTTCGGACAATAACAGGATGTATTACAGGTGTGTGTTGACTGTACACGTAAGCTTGTGGGTGTTTTCTTTATGTTTCTCAGCTATGACAAACGTCCTGTAAATTACCTCCATGAAGGGGAAAAACCTTTTCTTGCCTGCAGCTTTCCAGCTTTATCTAATCGTCGAAGCTGCTTTAGTGGGACAGGACAGGGAAGTCATCACAATGAAATAACGGTGCTGTCTTCACCGGTTGGGATTACATCATAATGATGTAAGAATGTGAGTTCATAAAGTGAATGTATCTTACATCAGGGGTGTGACATAGTGGGTGAAAACACACCATTTGTTCCCCATTTTTTCAGACTGCCCTATTGGATTTTATCCATGCTTGAGGTCATAATTTCAAACATTATTTCATTTAATGTGGCACTGCATACTACTCTGGGTTGTTTGTATTTTGCATTATTTTTGGTTACAGTTTCACATCAACATTCTGAATAAAGTAACGACCACAGACAAGTTGGGTGTTCATTTAATTATTTGTTGATCCATGTTTGTTAAGTTCATTCATTTATACAGATGCAGCCACTTGAAATTTCCCACGCCTTTCAAAAGCCTTCCGGAAGCTTGCCAATGGTCTCCCAGTTTCAGGCAACACATTAGGTTTTAAAGTTCAGTTGGGGAAACATTTATTCAGTATATTTGCTGGATCTGTCACTATATTCTGATAGTCGGACATTAATGGGTAATTTTGGACAAAATCCAACTCCTCTGCTCCACCTACAGCCTGTAATCGTATTGCCGAAATCCACCGCGACCGAAGATTCTCCACCAGTCAGGTAGAGGGAGCAGGGAGGAGTAAGCCAATACGCCGCTCCTACCCAAGTCATCGTAAACTGACAAGTGAAAGTAAAGTCCGCGACTTGGTCGGGACATTTCAAGATGTAACACCGTCAGTCCTCTTTCACCTCTGTCCATCCCCCCTCCTTCCCTCCACACACGCAGGACACACACAGAAGAGTGTGTTTCTTGGTGAGAGAGATGTGAGATCTTTTTGGGGAGTCTCCGGTTGCTATGGAAACGGTACGTCGTCTGTGGGTGCGTTGTATGGTACTTTGTGTGCATTGCGCCTGCATGTGTGTGTGTCTGTGTGTGCCTGTGTGTGCCTGTGTGTGTCGTGTGTTGTGTGGGTTCTTGGCAAGAGGTTCATAAAGAGGACCTGATAGAGTATTGTCTTTGGAAATTTCCGACCAAGTCGCGGTAGTTTACTTTCCTTTCATTCAAAGCTTACCAACTGGAGCTTTAAGGAAAATGCCAAATTGTTACAATTGGCCCAGGTCTCCCCTATCTGGAAAATATGAGTCTCAGAATAACTATAGTTATGAAAAATAACTTAGTGCCTGAAGAAAAAATTACTTGTCATTTTGAAAAAGTTGCTTAATTTAGAGATTAAATTTTAAATTCACATTAACATTAATTAAGAGACAAAATCATTTTTTAGTTTATTAATGTGAAGAATGTGTAAAAATGTCACTTTTATGATGTTTGTTCAGAACATAACAGGTGATGATGTTGAAATAGTCCATACAGATCACTCAGTGTGATCGATCTTGTGGCGACAGTGTGGGGGCTGCGGAAACCTGATTAAGATCACACATTCAAGTAAGAACAAAAAGGTTCTTGGTCACGTTAATGAGGGTGTATGGGGGGTTCTTCCTTCACCGTCAAAACAAATGTTGCGCGCCTTTTGAAGTTATTAGGTGGTAGGGGGAACTTTATCAACTTTGTGAAAGCTGCTTGATGACAAATTCATATTAATGTTATGAAATTTACAACAAACACGTTCTTTTTTTAAATCACTAAAAATTCGTCCCTGCATCAGGTCTGCTCGATCTCAAATATTAGAGTAAGCTATGATAATGAGAAGCTATGAATGAACCTATCAAATCACGACCTTGGTATCTGAAAACGAATACTTATGTCATTTTTAAAAGAATTCTCACTATTTTTTAAGAACAAAATTTTTAAATGCTAACTGCATATTTTAAAATATGAAGTAATTATTTTTCTTGAAGAAAGGCTGGCACAGAGAGCCAGCTCCTGCTGTGTCTGTGTCAGTAGCTTGTGTGGGCTAACAGAGTGACTGTTGGTGACTGTCTCACCTTAATATAATCCTTTAAAAACCACCAAATCATTTCCCTTTAATGAATTTCACTTAGTTTCCTGCAGATTCCCATGGACTGTGGCCGAGCATGGATGGTTCGCTGATCACAGTCCTGAACCTTCCACTGTGGAATATTCTATTCTCAACCTAATCAATCAAACATTCATCATATTGTTGTTGCTTACTATTTTAATTATTTTATTTTATTATCATTATTGTAACATTAGTATTAGTATTATTATTTAATACAGCTTACATTTTTATTTGTACTACTTTTCCTACACATACTGTAGATGTACTAATGATGTTCTTCGTTACTACTGTTCTCTGGCCTCTGTTCTTTTCTCTCTTTTGCACCCCTTCCACTCCTCTTTCCTTCTCTCTTTCCCTCTCAACCCGGACGGTGCCGTCAGATCACCGCCCACCATGAGTCATGGATCCTTTGCCCGAGGTTTCTGACTGTTAAAAGGAAGTTTTTTCCTCGCCGCTGTCACCAAAGTGTTGTTATGGGGGAATTGTTTTTTCCCCCCCCTTCTTCAATTGTCGGATGTAAACAAAACTATTGAGTGTGGTCTAGACTTACACTTTATGTTAAAGTGTCTGAGACAAAACTTTGTTGTGAATTGGGCTATATAATTAAATTTGATTTGATTTGATTTATAATATGTAGGAAATGTAAAATGTCACATTTTATGAGGTTGTTCAGACAATCGACAGATGACGATGTTTTGTTTAAAGTTTACATCAATAGTCTGTTACTGTTCATCAGTGTGATGTTGGGTGGGACAGTGTGGGGGACTGGGAAACCTGTTTGGATCCACAACATTCAGTTAGAACAAAAGGGCATTGTGATGCTAATGATGTGATGAAATAGAAAGAGCCGTTGGGTTGGTTTTACTCTACAAACAGCTGGATATAAGCTGCGCTTAAAGGTTTTACGTCAGGCCTGCTTTAGCAACGGCCATTGTTTACTCAAGACATTTTTTATCAAAACAAGAGTGCACGCGCCCTGGGGTTCCTTACAGTAGACTGTATCGATTCTTAGAATTTATTAAGATAGAAAAAACAAGAACACCAGGCCATATCAAAAGAAACAAATATTTGAGACACTGACAGGCTTCAGGATGTGAGGAGAGGAGGGACGATCTGATGAGGAGAGATATCAATGTTTACCATCATTATTCACCTGATCAATCGTCTTAATCTGAGGAGAGGAGAGCTTGTTGAGTGTGCGTTTGATTATGAGGTGTGGTCCATGTATTGTATGTAAGGTGTATCTTTGTGTGTGAATGAGACAGGTGTCTTTTCTGCTGGAATGGCGCCGATACCATTTAGTCTTGACCGTCGCCTGTCTGAGAAACTTAATAATAGCACCCTTGTAAATGATAAATATCCTAAACTGAGTTCTAAAGGTTTGTTTTTTCAGGTCACACCTAATGCGATTGCAAACACTGTTGCTAGTTCAGGCAACTAAATATGACCATGTGGCACCACCACTGATTAAAGAGGCCAAAAATCTCCTTAAGAATCTTTCTAACTTCTCACCGCCAAGTATGTGACAGATTTCATAGCTTCACTGTTTAACTCTGAGTGATCACTGACTTTATTAGCCTGAGTGTGGAGAAGAAACACTGGTGCACCACCGTGCCAGACTTCTGCTAGGAGTCGTGGCAGCCCAGCCTTGTAGCAGCCTGTGAACGCGATACTGAGTGGAATCTGTCTCAGTTAAATATCAGGACTTTGTAAAACACAAATGACTTGCTTTAACAAATTCCCTTAGTTTATAATACTACTAATTTGTAAAATATCATTTCCATGGACAGACCAGATCAATGAGGCTGTGGCGCAGCAGGCGCATTTCATATACAGTGGTTTTTAACCTCGAACTTGTTCACAAGTTCGAGGTTTATTTAAAACGTTGTTAAAAATGTTTAAAAAGGGAACAGAGGAAATATGGTCTCCTATTGATGTGACCTCGTTCCACTTGATATTCCAACCATGAGGCAGTGGGAATAACTATGAGACAAATCTGCTACAGGACAACACCCTCCACAATAGAACCAATCTTAACCCGGACCAGATATGCCAACTACTTGATCTCTGCCTAAAACCCCACATACTATCAAAGTTCAACTGCATATTTTACAGACGAGACATGGCTGTGCCAATGGGCTTAACGGTATCTCCCTTGTGGCTAATCTTACATGGTGGAGGGAGAATGCAAAGCTCTAAAAATCATCAGAGGAACACCACTAGCCATTGGTTCAGGTATTGTGGACGACACTATGTGGTTAAAATCCAAGCCCAAGAAAGTGCAATCCTTTACAGAACACACTCAAGCTCAGTGGATAAATACATCCAAATTAGAGAAGATGTCAAGGATATCTGCCTGCCTTTTTTGGACTGAAGTTCACATGGACAGGAGCCTCCACCATTGGGGGTATATAGGAAAGCCACACTCACACAGACCAATACCTACTTCCTTTGACTCAAACCACCATCTGGAAACATAAAGGTTAAGGTGTTATCAGGAACTCAGCAACACAGGGCTGTTATGTACCAACCTGCACTCAGGCCGAAAGAAAGAGCACAATCACCTGAAGGAAGCCTTCTCTAAACCTGTGGAAAACAGCCACACGTGCCAGAAAGAACACAACTCTTGAGGGTGACTTGGGGAAAAAAGAAAAAACAAGTGGAACAACATAGTGATCCCGTATATTGTCTGGGTATCTAAAAAAATCATGAGTGTTGTTCAAAAGCCTCCACATCCCAGGGTATTTCAAACCCCAGCAACACACTCAGAAGAAGCTGGTACTTCCTATTAAGAACGCACACCACATATACAAAAGAGCACTTGGTGTATGCTGTCCAATGAGAAACCAAACAACCACTGAAACCGATGCATGGATCTCAAACACAGGAGGACCCACTTCCAGGCTGGGACATCAGATGTTCTATTTGCACGTATAGGAGAAAGCACACTCCTTTGAGGACAACAATGTCCACATTTAAGACAGTGGAGAACAGATTGTTTGAGAGAGGATGTTAAAGGAAAGCCATTATGTTAAATGGAGAAACCACTGTCAACAGAGGAGGAGGCCTGAGACAGAACCTCTGTCCTAGTACAATGCTGTTATTTCATCATTGCCAGGAGATTCAACAACTTGGCCTCCAAAAACAACAGGGGTTCACATTCATGTGACTAACAACCACTAAACTCTCATACTGGTTTCGGGGTGACTCCCAGGATAATGATCCTAACGACTGTCGCTAGAACTGAATAGTGCACTAATGAATTTGAACACATCCCATAGAGGTTAAAATACCTGGGTGTCCCCACCATCTTAGTACACTAGCTCAGACTAGGCTGAACCAGGCGGATGAACGATGAAGCTTCTTGGTGGAGGAGAAACGTCTTCAGAAAAGACTTTTTTGAACAAGTCCAGTTGCTTTCGATTTAATCTTTCCTGAGAGTTACTGTGGACCTGGACGAATTGAGAACATTTACGGATATATCCAGAGCATTGTACAGTCCAAAGTCAATAATAATAATAAAAATCAATGTAATCATTTCCAAAATTCAGAAGATGTTTTTGTCTAAAGATATATTCAGCTTAAGTCCGCACTGGTTTTGGCGTTTTGTCTTAGAAAAACAACATTTTAACTGAGGTTATAAATAGAGTTTGCTCTCGGCTTTCCCACATACTGGATACGGTGGCAACACACGTAGTGGGGTGGCCTACAGCTATCTCAGAGCACCATAAATTACATTTATATAGTCACAATAATGTCATACATTGTACATTATTATCTCTGTACCACTGTGGATAAGTCAGCCTCTCAGATAGTGGATGCAACCGCAGCTTTGTTCTCACGGTAATCGCTCAGTCCCCCGCGTATTACTTTATGCAGTTCTTTTTGAAGTAACAAAAAGCTGAAGTTATTTATGACCTATAGTGCCTGATAATTATTAAATAGGCGTGGTATGTGGGAAGCTCTCTCCCTCATTAAAATATACTACGATTACTATAATAACTGGTGCTTCAGCTTCCACACTCACTGGCTCCTCCTGGGGGGATAAACAGTCCATTGCAACTGGTTTCTACAAAATTACTTTGGGTGCGATGGAGTCTTTGCCCCGTGATTCTCTACGTCATCGTGGGGGATCTCATTAGCGCTACGAGCCCAGCCAGGTGACAACAGGGACCTGTCACGGATCGGTCTGGGCTCACCACAGACCAAACTGAAGGAAAATTTTAAGTGGCTCATTGTAGCAATTGGTTGTGACCTACATACCTACCCATGTGCTCAGAGAAAAAGGGAGGAAGTGCTCTTCACTTTCCTCCATTTATACTACTGAGTGAAATCAGCAGTGAATCAACTATGGTCAAACCAAGATATATATCATTTATGGGGGGTGTAAATTAAGTTAAGTATATTTTCAAGTCTATTTGACTTGTTTTTGTCCTGGTGAAATAATTTATGTGGTAAGGACTGGTTGATGGGTGTCAAGTTTAGTGGAAAATTGAGATTTATAAATTGTCCCAGGTACAGAATTAAGTTTTATCTGTCAATGGGCACATCCCAACTAACTCCAAGCTGTATGTAAGCTGTTGCTTGGTGGCTGTTGGGGGAGACAGAATCAGTGTGTAGTTGTGTGCACATGAAGTGAGGGTATGGGTTCCTTTGAGTGGATGTCAGTGTATAGCTTGTGTACCTGATGTTCAGTTAGTTTCATTTGATTCAGTTTTAGCCCCTGCGATGGAAACTGCGACTTGTCGAGGGTGTACCCCGCCTCTCGCCCAAAGTCGGCTGGGATGGCTCAGCTCCCCGCGACCCTCACGGAATATAAGAGGTTACAGAAATTGGATGGATGGATGATTCAGTTTTTGTTAAGTTTTTTTTTTGTTTTTTGTGGGTTTTTGCAAAAAAAAAAAACAAAAAACAAACCCTGGGACAACCTTTGAGTCTGCCCTCCTGCTTTTCCCTTGGCCAACCCACTACCTTAATTCAAGGGGTATTTATCATTGTTGCACCGTTGTTGGCTGAGAGTATGTCAGTTTCTTAATAGCAAAATAAGAAAAAAATCAGAATTTGTTTTCAGGGGAGTGGTTTTTGTTTTGGGATGAAAATCTGAGTACTCTACATCTTTATGGAATATAGTTGATTAACTCACGTATGAAGATACACTATGTATGTTTTGTTTTGTTAAAGGCAGCAAAGGTTAAAGGACAGTTCATTCTCCTCGACTAGCTGAACAGACCAGCTGAACCATTTGGGATGCACAAAGAGAGCTTTGGACCATGATCCAGAAGGTGCGGTTTGGTGACCCCATATGTGGACCGCCACATCAGAAAACTGGTGCAGACACAAATCTAGGACGAGGTCTACGTGAGGGACACACATTTATTTGCCTTTATGAATAAAAAAATAAAATAATTTTCTAACTAAATGTATCTTGACACTGTCTTCAAAGGACTGAAACTCAGGGACCAGCTGTGATTTTGAATGATTTAGCTGTTCATCAACAGCAAAGAAGTGAATCAGTGTGGGCTTCTCAGGGAGGACCACAGGATGAAGGGCTGGAGCACTACAAGAATCTCCATCACCTCAACAACTTTTAGTGTTCAAACAGACAAAAATCTCAACAGCTTCTTCTTGTCTTTGTTCTCCAAGACAAGTTTGACTGTGAGGACAGTATAAGTTGTCAAAAATGTTTGTGTTGTTCAATTAAAAGCTGGCAAGTTGTGATTGTACACCAACAATTTCTCCTTCTATTCACACACAAGCAAAAGTTATCTTTTTTACTTCATCTTTTCATTCCTAAACTGAGGTACAGCTGACCCCACTAAGGATAATACAATTAGTGTACACCTGATATAGTAGTTATGCAAATTTACAGACATTTGCAGGGACAGTATTGTGATGATTATTTTACAAGTCGTAAGCATGTTTATCTGGTAGATCACTTTGCAAAAAATAAATCATTGTACATCTGATGGCAGCTTTTTTTAATCAGTTAATTACCCACATTTCAGTAGATAAATATAAAATTACATAGTCTAAGAATATCAACATATAAACTACAAATGTCATGTAATAAGTAGGGCTGTCAAACGATTAAAATTAACTTGATTTAATCGCAATACTACAGTGGATTAATCGCAATAATCGCGTTAAAATAACTACCAAATTTATATACTGAATATTGCCTGTATTCTTCTGTTCTTTTTGTATATAGTATTGAAGGATGCACATACTGTTATCCATTACAAATTTAAGATTACAATTTGAGATTGGATTTCACAGATTGGTGAAAAATATAACACATCACATTGTTTATTTTTTTCACATCAGCACTACATTTTGATTAGTGTATTAAGTTATAATGCCAATGTATCCATTCTGCACACCCCAACTTTTATAAAAAAGTCACACCCATACAGTTATGGTCACTTTCATTGTGAATGGAGAACATTGTCTCCTGAAGGCTGCCGTTACATCTGAAAGGCCAACCGTTCGATCATAGGAAACATCGCGGAGTTACAATAGTCTGATTGTCCACGTCACTGACACTGTCAAACAAAGAGTTGTAACAGTGTTTTCCACTATGGAGTGTGATCAAAACCACCGATTGCAGCGAGTTTTACCCGATCAAGGCAAAGTCGGGACAGCTCTTCACCAGCACGCGGGGTGGGATGAAGCTGCATTCAAGACTGAAATACAGAGACAAACCCGTCCCGCCCTGATTCAAAAAACGGGACGCGCCATTTAATCCTAACACTTACCAAAAAAAGTAGTATACTCAAGTATACTTATTAGTATACCTTTTATGAATAAGTTTACTTTCTGTGAACTAATACTTAGATAAGTATTTCTTTTCAGATACTTTGAATTGTACTATCAGGATATACTTAACAAAGTTATACATTAGTTTTATACTGACGAGTACACAGACAAAGTTTAAGTATACTCTAAAGTATAATATACTTGATATACTTAAGTTTAAGTTTAAGTATACTAGCCTATATCCAATAAGTGTTTAAAACTTAGTTACAAGTATATAAAAATGTATTGTTGTATGCTTGTATGCAACATGAGTGTTATTTTACTGTAGTCTGGCTTGTTGTATAGCTATTTCTCACATTGGGCTGTTTGGGGGGGGGAGGCTAGTTGACCATAAAACATACACTGTGAGTGATGAACCTGTTAGTGTACCTGCTTATTACTTACTACCTTTTTACACTTAAATACTTCTATATTTATGACATACTGTTTATAGGTTCAAGGTTGCCACACACAAGGTTTGGAAGTACACAATGTCAAATCACACTTAACTCATACTTAAAGTACCATACTTTCTTTTCTTTATAAAATACACGTTTAAAAACAACTAACATTGTGCCAAAGTGCTTTACAATTAAAAACATGAAAATGCACAATGACATAAATCATCTACAAATCTAGTCACGTTTCATGTTTCATTCGGCAACATAAAAATGATCAACTTCAACCAAAACCCCACCCCCCCCCCAAAATTTTGGTAACATTTATTTGACGCCTATCTCTATAACGCATTATAAATATACTTATAATGAGTTATAAGACGTTATGCACTGTTATAATCCTATAGTATAAACACTCATAAATGTCATAATTGCTTTATAACAATAATCATAACACACTATAAAGCATTTTATCTTCACTTATAAGGTCAGGTATTATAAAGTGCATTATAACTGTTAGCAACCTCACTGACAATGCCACATAGGATAATGCATTTATACATATTTAGTAATGATATGCTTATAAAACGTGTATAAAGATTATTATTAAACACTAATAAATTATATAAGGGCTTTATAACAATAAGCATCAACTAATATAGAGCATTTTATAATGGCTTATTAAGGCCAAGTTTTATATCTACACTTCATGTCTCTGCTCCCGGTCCTTGCTACCGAATTTTTGTTGGCAAGGATAAAGGGTATTATAATTATATAGGTTGTCACTCTGTAATGCAAAAGTTGTCCTTACTTAAATTAGTGTATTTTACTTAAGTGATACTAGTATTATACTTTACTTTCATAAACTGAGTTATCTGTACTTTTTGCCATCATTTCTTTCAATAGTTATTTACTTGTTATTTTCTGAGTTAAACAGGACTGTTTACACATAAATTACTCCAGACCTGTTAGTGGCGCTATTGCACCAACAGGTCCTGCCGATGTTTGGCAACCGGCAAAACACCAAGAAGAAGTAAAAACTTTGAATGCCAGGACCGCGGCAAAAATTCGGAGTGAAGCGATGAAGCAAAACTTGGGGCTGTTGAAAGATGAGAGGCAAGCGGTTTGCCTCGTATATCATCCTGGTGTCACTACACTCGAGCAAAATTGAGACCCTAACCGTCGATGTCGGTAGAGTATTAGAGTTTACTTGTACGCAAAAAAACTCGGCCACAACAAGTCCAACTTTTTTGAGCCGTTAGTTGCCTGGTGTGTCATTTGTGTGTGTGTGTGTTGAAGGAGCAGGCGTTAGTTAGGAGAAGTCAGTAGCAGCAACTCAACACAAGAAACCCCAAATAAAAGTGCTCTGGCTCTGTCTAAAACAGTCCGGAGGAGCAACAGTGTAGTTGATACTTGCCGGGCCTCTTGTACACGTCGGCCAGGCTGTCTGTCCTCAGCTCCGGTGGTTGATCGATGGTACTGTTATTAGCTCCACATCCATGGCTAGCCGCTAGTGTTAGGCTGAATTAGCTTGTGCTGCCTAGTTTTGCAAGAACTTAGTTTTTCATCACAGACATACATTTACCGATATGTTCTTATTTAAAAATATCAGTCAACAGTTAAGCTAGTCCAACAGCGTTAAGATATGGTGTGTCAATTGTAACTTGTCTGTAATTGTTTAAAAATATTAATATTATTTTGTTGAAAAATGGGGGATGGGAAAACTTGGCTGATGTGAAAAAACGGATGGAGCAGACAATATGGAAGACCAGCCTCCAGTGAGAAAGATGAATGGAAAGCAGGGCCTGCACTGTTCAACATAATGTCAGGTATGATCACTTACTGCTGTATCTACCACACTCGAGAATCATTATTTTCATAGTTGATTACTCTGTTTCATATTATTCAACATGAATGATTAAATGAGTTTCCAAAGTAATTGCAAGATGGTTCACAGCAAGTACTTGCAATCTGGAATTTCTTTTGAGAGAGTGTGTTAATGGTCAGATGTTACTATTGGTATTTAAATGGGACAGCCTTGTTGGAAAAATCCCTGATGGTGATTTTGTTTCTTAAGGTGTTTGCTGAGATCTACAGAGTGTCCAGAACAAAGTAAATCCCAGTTATGGTACCTCAAGGGATTGGATCACCACAAACAAATAAGTTCATTCATTCATCGTATTCAGGTGCTCGTGTGCTTTTTAGCCCTCTACATGCTACTATTACTTTGTATAACTTTAATCTGTTCTGCTGTGTGTGTTATGCATGTATATAACATTTTCACACTGAGAAATTTTTTCTTGACTTGTCTTCTACATTCCTCTCTTTTGTCATCTTTCCCTTTAGATCAAGACATCACCTACAAACACACACCGCCTGAACCTGTATCCTGGAAGATACACGTTCACTGAGTTCCAGTGTGTTCTTCCTCAGTTCTCAGTAAGTCAGTCATCATAATGACAATATGTCTATGGTATGGTTGTACATTTTAGGACATCATATGTTCCGACCTACAGGCTTGAGTTCTCAGTTTTCAGAAAAAAAATAAAAAAAATAAAAAAACAACGGACATACTTTGGACTAAAAGGTTTAGGTCATGAAAAAAAACTTTTGCAAACAAATAATGTTTGGCTGAGCCTCTTGTTTAAGTTGTGATGTAATCAGTTTGAAGTTGTCATTTTGTTTGATGGTCTCTTTTTTCTGAGACCGAAGACCTAACTCTTTAGTCTAAAGAACAATGTCATTTTGGTGATGAATGTGAGCTGAAACGAGTTTTGATGTTCATAAATTGTGCAACATACCAGTGGGCCAATAATTTTTTTTTTTTTATAAGTTTAAACTCACTAAAGAGTTCCCTAAGTCAAATAAATGGAAATAAACTTGATGTTATTTTGAACGCAGTTTGCCCTTGTTTCATTCTTATCTATCATTTTCCTTCATTTTCTCTGCCCCTACCGTAGGTAAATCAGCAACGGCGGTGAACACACTAACTGTCTGTCATAATCCCACCTAATTTGTTTCCTTGTGTTCTTTATTTTCCAATGCAGGTTTCTGACACAGCAGAAACTTCACTCAGGTTCCTGTCGGGGGGTTTTGCAGTGAGGGCCGAGGACGGACTGAAACAGACTACAGAGCTTGGAACCCACCCATTGCTGTAATCGTTTGAAGGAAATTCTTATGCTTGTGAGACGTTATTCAGGAAAAGTGACATAGACTTTTGTTAACACTTCCTCTAAGTTAGCGTATTATTCACTTTTACAGGAGCTGTAATTTTATGATACAGTTGTAAAATTTGGTAGAATCATTTCAAGGGCTAAGTATTGTGGCATTGCTACCAGGATCTCAGCCTAAAACATTGTGTAGACATAAGAAAAGACATTTAATATTGTAGTGGAGTACACTTTTATTTTTCGTAGTTATGTTTAATCCATATCATTCAGCAAATCTTGACCCCGGTGGTCTCTTTCTACTTCTGATGTAAATGATGTGGAATATGAGTAAACAAGATTCGGATCTGGAACAGAGTTGTTCAGCTTTTTTTCAGGTGATCTTATTGTATTAAGGGTCACCATAAACAATGTCGTGTTAATATTTGCCTTATTGTGCACAAATATTTAATTTTTCTAATAATAGAATCTGATTATTTATATATACTGCCATTTTGTGAGTTGTTTTTATTTTTAAGTTGACTACACTAAGGTATATTAAGTGTATTTTATTAAACTTAAGAAGTGCTTTCTTGGTTTAAGTTCCCTTACTCCACAGTTTTTGAGTCTGTACAGATGATTGAATTTGACTTTTCTTAAATATATTAAGTGCTCACATCGTTCAAGATGTACTGCTTTATCTCAAATATTGCATGTTCAAGCTTAAACACATGATAAGTTACACAAACTTGATAAAACTTATGTTGCTTTATTAATTTTCCAAGGCAATCGTGTTTCCTCACATTTTTCAAGTAAACCTAACTTGTTAGAATTACTGTGTGGCTTATAAGGTCAAGTATTATAATACTCATGATTGCTGGTTCCCTTGCTACAACCGGAAAGGGTATCTATAGTTGTATACTCAGCCTATACCTGAGCAGTTTCATCACTTTACTTTAAAGACCCAATGAATTTTTAGAGTAACTTGATAATCACATTATAATGCATTATACCAGTGATTATAAGGATTATAAGAGTTTTTATTTATATGACACCAACTATGATAATTATAATACCTTTGAATCCTATGCATCAAAATATCGGTATTAGCAAGAACGGACCAGCAATCATGATAGTGCTTTATAATACTGGCCCTTATAAGCCATTATAAAATGCTCTATTAATGTGTTAGCTTATTGATATAAAGCCTATGATAATTTATGAGTGTTTTTAATGATAGTTATACACGTTTATAAGTCATATCATTTAATATATGGATAATGCATTATCTATGTGGGCATTGTTCAGTGAGTTGCTAACAGTTATAGTGTATTATATACCTGACCTTATAAGTGATGATAAAGGCTTTATAGTGGTTATGATTATTTTTAAAAGCATTTATGATCATTTATGAGTGTTTTATAAACTATAGTTATACAGTGCTATAACGTCATTATAACTCATTGAAGTATATTTATATATGCGTTTATAGAGGATAGGGTGTCAAAGTGTTTACTAATTGGTAAGTAAAGGAGCTAGTGTACTATAATTTACTATAGCTGTATTTACTGCTAGTATAAGAATAGCGCCAATTCAAGGCATTGTAAAGTAAACAGGCATAGTATATTTTGAGTATATAAATGGGTATGCTTCAAGTATGAAAACAGTTTAAATTTCAAGTATGGTCGTAGTATACATCATGTATAGAAAAGTATATTTCAAGTACATTGCAGGTAAAAGAGTATGTGCACTTTTAAGTTTACAAAAGTGCAATGTAAGTAAAGCAATAGTGTACTTCAAGTACACTGATGAGTATATGAATGGTTTCCTTTAAGTAAAGGAATAGTACCATTCAAGTACAGATAATAGTATAATTTAAGTATACTCATATATACTTCATTTATACTTGAAGTAACCTTAGAGTTTACTTGAGTATACTCAAAAGTGGGCCAAATCAGCATACTTTTAGTATGTAAGTATACTTTGTAAGTATACTAACTAGTACACATGTAAGTACACTACTAGTACATAAATATAAGTATACTTGGTACAGTAAAGTATATTTGATAAAGTATACTCTAACTCCACTTAAGTATACTTGGAAAGGTAAACTTGAAGTTTACTTCTTTTTGGTAAGGGCACGGGACGATTCTGTATTTCACGGGTGACAACTCCAGTGGCGACACAGACCACAGACTGTATACACAGACAGACTCTACCGAAGTCACATGATGCGATTAATCGTGCATTATTTTTTTTTTACGCGTTATTGTTTCCAGATTAATCGCATGCGTTAACTTTGACAGCCCTAGTAATAAGTAGTTGAATCAGGGTGATTGTCAGTCAGGACCACAGAATGATAAACTCACACCTTTTAATCTTCAGTTCAAACAGACAAACGTCTCATCAAGTTCTTCTGTCTTTATCAAAGTCAACTCTGATGAAGACAGAATAAGCTGCTAACCCTAACACTCCAGAGGGCCTGGAAGTAACATCAGATTCTGGGTATGAAACCTGTGTGATGTCCAGTGGGATCAGAGAACTTGTCCCTGATGCTCCAACCGCAGCAGCTGGAGATGACAAGTCAATTTCTCTGCACTTAAGAGCCATGATGCCAAAATATAAAATGCCTACAGGCTGTGTAACGGTACTCCCTGTTGTCATCCCCAGGCCCCCTCAGCATGTTCCTACAGTTACCACAATTACACCATGATACCCCCTGGTACTCCAGTAAAAGGTGGGGCAGCGTGCCTGTGCTGATGTATCATGAGGGCATCAAACAGTCCTGGCTGCCTCCTCAGTAGCTGTGTGGTGAGCTGCCTGTGCTCCTCCAGGGTCATCTCTTCAACAAGTCTCTGAGGAAATAATACACAGCAAAAATACATTCAAGGTTAGTGACATGTCTGATATTATGTTGGTAATATGCTAATATCACTGCAGTTTATGGTGTACAGGCTCAGAGTTGCTCAGAGTAACACGTGCTGCATGATGCTGTTCCTGTAAGAGCTGTAAGTATAACTTTGTGTTGGATTAGTATTATTCATATGGCTCAGACCAGGAATATAACAAAGTAATTTTCTAAATACACCTTCGTTACTTCTCTCCGGCTCCTTTGGAAAGCTTCAAATCCTCCTCTTAGCCCTCCGGCGAAGCTTCCACTCTGGTCGCCCCGCCGCACCTCTCCCTCACCTGGGCCTGACTGCACTGTAACCTTGGTGTCTCTGCTGCCTCTTTCTCGCCCTCTTCCTCTCCGTCTTCCTCTCCCTCCTCCTCGCCCTCTAATCCCCGACCCCCACCCTCTAACCAACACTTTGACTCTGTAAACGGGGAATAAATATGCGTCCAGCCATAACTATCATACTTCGCCAGTGTTGGCGTATATCACCATGCAAAGGCGCTCGCCAAAATATAACCACATTGTAGCACAAATAACAGTTACATTCGCCATTTCACATGAAAGTTGTGACCTATAGAGACTAACAATGAAACACATTTTCTAAAATTATCTGTAAATAAACCTCATCACTCAAAAGACTAGTCAATGCGAGTGTAACGACATTTTTGATTTTCACGTGACGGCCTCCTTGTGTGTGGAGGGAAATCCGCTTGGTTGCAATCTGCACTCTGACCACTAGATGCCACTGAAAATTACACACTTCTCCTTTAAAACACTATTCACTGAGCCACAGAGAGTCACTGACACACTGATCACTGACCTGTTGTGATGGAAAAAGTACTCAGATCCTTTACTCCAGTAAACACATTACGAATACGAATACGAATACGAAATACTTTATTGATCCCCAAGGGGAAATTCATTTGTCTGTAGTCTCATCTATTTGTATAAGAATTATAGAGTCTGATGGCAGTTGGTATGAAAGATCTTCTGTATCTCTCTGTCCTACAACGATGAGAGAGAAGCCTTCCACCACCATTATTTCTTTGGTCCATCAAGGTGTTATGCAGTGGATGATCCATGTTGTTTAGGATGGCCTCCACCGTCCTCATTGTGTCTCTCTCCACAACTTCCTCCGGAGAGTCCATCCTTACTCCGATCACAGAGCCAGCCTTTTTCACAAGCTTATCCAGCCTCCTTGCTTGCTTTTTTCCCAAACTTCCTCCCCAGCAGACTGCAGCATAAAATAAAACACTTGCCACAATAGACTGATAAAACATCTGCAGCATCTTACTGCAGATGTTTAGAGATCTGAGCTTCCTTAGGAAAAAGAGGCGGCTCTGCCCCTTTTTGTAGAGTGCATCTGTGTTAAGGGACCAGTCCAGCTTGTTATCCAGGTGTACACCAAGATATTTATAGTTTGTTACCACCTCGATGTTCACTCCACAAGTGTTCACAGGCTGAAGAGGGGGCTTGGATCTACGGAAATCAATGACCATTTCCTTTGTCTTTGAGGTGTTTAGTATGAGGCAGTTTTTATGACTCCAGTCACTGAAGGATTTTATCAAATCCTATATTCAGATTCCTGTCCATTCCTTATACAAGCTACAATAGCAGTGTCATCTGAGTATTTCTGGATGTGGCAGGACTCAGAGTTATATTTAAAGTCTGCTGTATACAATGTGAACAAGAATGGAGCCAGGACAGTCCCTTGTGGAGCCCCTGTGCTGCTCATTAATGTCCCAGAAAAACAGTTCCCTAACCTGACAAACTGTGGCCTTTCTGTCAGGTAATCCGTGATCCAGGAGACAAAGGAAGAAACCACTCCCATCTCTATGAGCTTGTTTTTGAGTATGTTGGGTTGGATGGTATTAAATGCGCTTGAAAAGTCAAAAAACATAGTTCTTACATAAGCGCCAGATTCTTCCAAATGAGAGAGGGAACGGTGGAGCATGTAGAGTACTGCATCATTCACTCCAATGTGTTCTTTGTAGGCAAACTGCAGGGGATCGAGTTTGTCTTTGACCTCAGGCCTCAGAAGACGTAGAATCAGCCGCTCCAGGGTTTTCATGATGTGTGAAGTAAGGGCCACCGGTCTGTAGTCATTTAGTTCAGCTGGACATTTTCTTTTTGGTACCGGGACAATACAAGATGTTTTCCACAGAGCCGGCACCCGCCCCAGCTGTAGACTCAGGTTGAAGATTTTGTGAAGAGGTTGGCACAGTTGGGCAGCACAGTCTTTAAGCAGCCTTGGACACACACCATCAGGGCCAGCTGCCTTCCCAGAGCAAAGTCTCCCGAGCTCCAACCTCACCCCTGTCTCAGTGACAAACAAGGGTGGAGGAACAGGTGTGTGAAGAGGAGTAGCTGCAGTCGTGGAAATGTACCCATGTGGAGGAGGAGGTGGAGGCGGAGTCATGATGGAGATGCCCAGATGTTGTTGAAGAGGAGCCATGGTGGAGGAACACACTTGTGGAGGAGGAGGAGGAGGAGGAGCCATGATGGAGATGCCCAGATGTTGTTGAAGAGGAGGCATGGTGGAGGAACACACTTGTGGAGGAGGAGCCATGGTGGAGATGCCCAGATGTTGTTGAAGAGGAGCCATGGTGGAGGAACACACTTGTGGTGGGAGGAGGAGGAGGAGCCATGATGGAGATGCCCAGATGTTGTTGAAGAGGAGCCATGGTGGAGGAACATACTTGTGGAGAAGGAGGGGGAGGAGGAGGAGGAGGAGGAGCCATGATGGAGATGTCCAGATGTTGTTGAAGAGGAGCCATGGTGGAGATGCCCACATGTTGAAGAGGAGGAGGAGGAGGAGGAGGAGCGGCAGTGGAATGGGATGTGACCTCAGTGTCAAACCTGTTGAAGAACTGATTGAGTTCATCAGCTCTTTCCACATCACCCACGATTGGCTGTCTTTTCTTTTTGTTGTAGCCAGAGATGGTATTTATTTCTCTCCACACCTCACGGATGTTGTTATGATGTAAATTCTTCTCTATCTTCTTTTTGTATTCCACCTTTGCCATCGTCAATCTCTTCTTCAGCTCATGTTGCACCTGTTTGAGCCGTTCTTTGTCACCCTCTCTAAAAAGGTAATTAATACCACAATGTAAAAATACCTCATTACAAGTAAAAAAATTTGCATGTAATTGTTTCCTTTTTGGAAAAGTCAACATTTTTATTGCTTTTGTTGTACTTCAATGGTACTCTTATTGGTATGTTTGGATTACTAAATACAGACCAGCAAACTCATAAGAGGAGAAAAAGGTGACATGTTGGTAAACCCATCTCCTGTAGGGGGTCTGGGGACATCCTGCTCCAGAGGAAAAATGTCCTGATTTTAACATGTTAACGAAGCATTCTGGTGACTGTTTCAGTTAAGAATGTCTTACATCTTCTGTTTGTGGTGTCTGCAGAAATGAATACCTTTACTTTTATTTTTGTACTTCAGTCAAAGCACAAAGTACTAAGCAAGGTACTACAGTATAAGTAAAGTTACTTTACTTAGTACTTGCCTAGTACTTAGTACTAGAACATGCAACATTTCTTATTTGATCACTCGATAAATTGCCAGAATAATCGATAGATTACTTGATTACTAAGAGAATCGATAGCTGCAGCCCTAATTGTGATTCTTGTTGCAAAGACCCTCCACCCAAAGGTCCTGAATGATTACAGGCCAGTTGCCCTCACTTCTCTGGTCATGAAGCCCTTTGAGAAATTGAGTGCATGTCTGGGGAACTATCCTTATCCACAGGTCCTACCCAGGGTTGTGTTCTCGCTCCCCTCCTTTATATTCTGTATACAGATTATTTTTTAAACTTGTGCAAAAACTAATTTGCTTAACTTACTGTCTAAAAAAACGGGTATAGATTTCAGACGCAGTCCTCCCCCTACACAGACCACCATCACTGAGGGTCAAGAGGTAGAAGCTGTTGTCAGTTATAAATGCCTCGGTTTAGTCATTGACAACATGCTCACTTTTGATTGTAAGGCTCTTCTGTCTGCAGAAACTTGCTAAGTTTCATGTAGACAGGTCCCTAATGACTCTCTTTTACAGATCATACATTGAATCAGTATGATCCCTTTTCCCTCATCTGTTGGTATGGCTGTCTAAGTATTAAATCTAAGAATGCATTGGCAAAGATAGTCAACACATGCAGCAAAATCACGGGAGTCCAAACAGAGTTACCTGTCTGCTTTGTACAGTCAGATGGTGAAGAGGGCAAATTCCATCCTGTCTGATTGCACCCACCCTACTTCACCAGGACTTTCAACTCCTACCCTCTGACACCCGCCTCAGATTCACCTCGGTTAAGACAAACAGATATAGGCACTCATTCATCCCCACAGCCATTACCCTCCTTAATGCAGGATGCAGGTAACAGGATATAGCTGGATAATCATACTTCGGTAGCCATATGGATAATTTACATATATATGTATATATATAAATTTTTGTCATGTTGCTGTCGCTGGTCGACTTTAAGTGGCGAAGTTGTGATGTATGCTGGTCATATTTTATGTAGTGGAATGACAGCTTTGCCATCATTGTTTGTTTGTTTGTTTGTTTGTTTTTCTCAGTACAGGCATTTTGTTCATTACATCTTTGTATAGCATAACAGAAGAGTTGATCACAGTTAAGTGAACTCAACTATGACATGTAGTTAAGAATTTAACATAACAAAAGTACCAAATACATAATAGATACAGAAAATACATAGTTAACTTGTTAATGAAAGAGAAATAAAAAAAATAATACTTTTTGTTTTAAAAAAAACATAAATAATGAGATTAATTACACATGAAAAAAATAAATAAATACAATGAACTAAAAACTATATATAAATAAAAAATTAAAAAGGGGGTTGGGTAAGTTTATTTGGGGGTCATTTAACTCCATATGCTTTCTTTCCAGTGTTTTTAATTTGGTTGTTAATTCGGCCAATTTTTCTTTTTCTTTCTTGAAGACCACATTGTAAGTTTGCCCCTCAGCATCCCATAAAACACTAAGTGATATATCCTCATTATTATTCAATAATAATACGATAATAAGATACTCCTTAATTTCCTGCTTAATAAATTCTTCACATTGACGATCATTCAGGAGTGCAATGTTGAGTCTCCACTTAGTGCTCTTAGGCTGAACATCCAAGTGAAATCTCAAGTACACCCCTGCATGATCAGACACATCTGTGATTCCTATACTGCAATCTATAATTCTGTGTCTCTGTGACTGAAACATAAAGAAGTTATCAATCCTCTTCTCCTGCTCTCACACAGTTTACTCGATAAAACTGTGTGAGAGCAGGAGAAGAAGGTAAACTGTGTCACATTTTACCTCCATATATCAATCATACTGATTCTTTTAAGCATATAGCGAAAATCAGGCATTAACATTGTACGGTATCGCACCAGTGTATTTTAATATATGAAAAGAGCCTTTATTTGTACTTGCAGAACTAAATGAACATGTTTTAGAACCTGATGGAACTTGTTTAGTTAAGGTAAATTAGGTACTTAAATTTGTGCAAATCCTTTATAATAGTTGTATTTTATTTTACAGTTTATGCTGAAAGACTAAAGTAAGCAAAAAGTACCCCAATAAGTATGAAAGAAATCTAATACCACAAACCTTCAGACAGTGGAAGAAAATTATAAACACACTAAATACATTAAAAAATTGCCATTTTGTGGCTTAAAATTTACTTTTTGTACATAAATTCTCCCTGAGAGGTGTAAATGTCTCAGTGACTCTGTGGTTAGATGTCTTTGACAGATTTATGTAAAGTACCTACTTTAAGGTGTGTCGCCCACTTTTCTGCACAAAACAGCAACTATTTAAAAGACCAACACCACACATTCAGCTTCTTTCATCTCCAGTGGGGGAATGTAACTAAGTACATTTACTCAAGTACTTTACCAAAGCCCAATTTCAAATTACATCCATATTATATTACTTTATAGTTCTACTTAACTTTTTCACTCCACTACATTTACCTGACAGGTACACTTACTAGTTACTGAAACGGGAACATTTTACTGCACAGTGGCTACTTTTACTTTTCATATTGATAACAGCTGATAATGTTTACAAACTCTTACTCAAGTAAAGTTTTAAATGCAGGACTTTTACTTGTAGTGGAGTATTTTCACAGTGTGGTATTAGTGTTTTTACTGAACTAAATGATATGAATACTTCATCCAGCACAGCTCACCTCTAAGATGATCACCTGGTACCAGCGTGAGGCTGAGTTACACTCACTGTGTTCTCCACACAGAGTTTATCATCTTCCTCTGATTGTTGTTGGTTTATGATGTCGGCTGATCAGGTTCTTTAACTTTCAGCTTCTCTTTTAATGTTCTCTTCTCAAAACACATTGTTTATAGTCAGTACTCGAGTTGAGGGGGGATGAGGGCGGATGGCATCCCCCCTGAAATAAAACCGATCAAAATCATCCCCCCTGTAAAACTGCCATCCCCCCTTTCCATCCCTTCCCTTTTTACAGTAAATGTTGGAAATATAACTTATAATTATATATAATTATTTCATCATTAGAAAGTAGTACGCATGTTGAGTAAAAGAAATGATAAAAAATGAGGGCACAGGGGCACGCAAACATGCAATGACGCAACATGATTGTTATTTTCAATTGGTTGATGCCTGATGCCAGAGGGAGCGGAACAAGCTGCGCTGCACTGCAATGTCAGCATGGCCAAACGAGCGGCTGGACAACGCGATGTCAGGGAGTATTTTAAAAAGACGAAAATTACAGGTGAGCTATAAATCAAGACTCAGGAGTCTCAATCATTACTTCTTATTAATCTATACAAAAGTCGCCAGACTCGCCACAAGTTGCATGCACAATAACAACACAGCTAGTTTTCCAAGCTCGCTGTGTAGCCTCCAAACTCGTTGCCTGAAATGTCTAGTAATTGATAAAAAAAAAAATTACTGATAAAAATATTTTTAACTAATTATTATTCTTTCCAAAATTAAAACACCACACAATCTTAACACTTGGACAGCCAGCATTCTAGTACCCCCTCTGACCGCCGCAACGGCCATTTTTTATTTTTATTTATTTATTTTTGCTTCACATCTCTCATTAAAGTGGATACTTTGCTAAAGTACACGCTACAATAATAAATAATACATACCTTTTAGTCTACTATATCATCATAATATCATAGCTAGCCTATATTATTCTTAAGATTTAATTTTCAAGCGGGTACTGTGTGTGTTTTCTGACTTCTATGCGCTACAAGCAAACCTGGTGCTTTTATGAATCAATTAACGATCACAAATCGCCACGAATTCAAGCACTTCTGATAATTAATGCACTTAATACAGAAACGTTTTGCTCTATCATCTGAATGAGACACACAACGCCATGTCTGACACCAACTTTGTGTGAAAATACTTAAAAAATTAAACAATGAAGATACAAACTGCGCTGGAGGGATAAAATCCACTGGACTGATGTTTGCTGCAACTTTTAGAATCTCAGATAAACTTCCAGGTGAAGCTCGGAGCTTCAAGATCATCTGGATTTATACTTTATTCAAAACACGTCAGGTGAAATAGGCTACTGCATGTAATGGTTTTACCGTGAGCAGCTGCTTGTGGCAAAAAGCGCCCCTCACTGAAGAAATACGCCAAAATCTCCCGAAGAATGTATCCAAAGCCCCAGAACAAGTGAGTGAGAGCTTTTTTAGAGTTTTGCTTTTTAACTTTCAGTGATAATTAACTACGATGTTGAACATCACAGCATGCGTGGTGCGAGCCGTCTGCTCCATTCAGCAGCAGCCTGTGAATGGGAACGAAGTGTGGAACCTGTTTCAGCTCAATATCATGACTTTGAAAACACCAAATGACTTATTTCAACGAATTCCGTTGGATTAAAATATGAAGAACCGTAAAATCTCACTTCCACGAGGCTGTTCATTCAGACAGCGACAGATCACAAGCTGAAGTTGGCATTTCATCCTCACATGCAGCCACAGCGAAGGTCGAGCTGTACGCAGCTGCACAGCTTATATTATGTTCATTATATTGTTGATTAATGTTGAAATGACGTTCTGCCTCACCAATAATTATTAATACCATCAGATTAATCACTAAAGTGATCAAGTTTTGAACCTACATACATCGGGATAGTGCAGGATAGTTTCTATCCTGTTTCCAGGATAGAAAATGCAATTTTATGGAAAATATTAATCCCTACGCCCCCCAAAAGGCTATCTATGGGCACTGTCAAATTACGAAGTACGAATTTGTGAAAAAATAACTGCAGAAAATAACAATGAAACAGTACCGAACAAACAAATTATCAAAGGCAGGATCAGCACCCTGGAAAGCGCCGCGGCACCAGCGCCTTCAGAGAGCACAGCAGTACCAACGGCTTACTTTGTGCACTAATCCTGGATACTCTGTATTTGCAACACAGTAAAAAACATGATCAAAAACTAATTCTAGAAAAAAGTGTCTCTGGGGTCCCCAGAAATTTGTGATGTCAAGGCCCAAAAAAGGAACCCGCGTTAATCTCTCTTGTTAACTACCTTGCTTAAACACAGGACTTGTCATTCAGTCATTTCAGTCACAACACGAGGATCAGTAAATAAACTTGGCTTGACTTGTTTGAGAGGATTCAGAAGTCTTATTACAGTGTTTTGTTTTGATAATGAATTTACATGAATTACAACCCCCCCCCCCCTTTTTAAAGGTGAAAAAAACTGGCCATCCCCTGAATTTTTTTTACAACTCGACCACTGTTTATAGTGAATTCATAGATTTTATGACTCCATTCTAGCCACTAATGCGCTAAACTCTTCCAGCTGTCAACACATCTCACTTTGCTGTACTAATTGTCACATATAGATCGAGCTTGTCGCTCTCTGCTGCCACCCAGAGGTTGACAATGTGTAAACCAGCACCATTCAAATGAATGCTGAGGGCGCAGCTTCTGTGCGCCCCACCAAGCTCCTATCTCTTGTATTGAGAGGATCGAACTGCGCATGTACAACTTATAGCGAGAGTAAATGGGCGAAAAAATTGCGCCCTGGAAACACGTGACCTATCCATAACTTTGGACATCGTAAAACATTTTTTACAGCACATTTAAGTGCAGATTATACATTTTACTCACTAACTACACAATATTGATGTTGCTCATTTAAAGAAATATACAGTATATATTTTAAAGTAATTAAGTCTTCTTCACTGAAGTTTTAGGATGTGGGGAGAGGTGGGGCGGCGCCTTAGCTCCCTCTATTGACCAGCCGCCACTGATTGTTAGTATAAAAACTTACATCAGTGGTGAACCATGACAGTTAGACCTGGGACTTCAGTTTAACCAAAACTTTGCCAGACACACCAAATATGCAGGAAAATAGAAAAAGATTTTGCTGAAATGTTTTTTTTCAAGAGTTTTCTGTACTAAAACTTGTACTAAACAGTAGATGATTACCATTTACTCTGTTACTATTGTTTGGATAAGTTATAATTAAGTTTGTGTTTGATATTAAGAGCTGTAATAATTGATAAGAATCATTCTGATTTTTTTTTTATCATTCTTGTCTCTCTTACATGTAGCATAGATCTCCAGTTCTGTTATTTCTGTCTACCAACACAGCTCTGTCTGTGGTGCTGTGCTGTTGGAAGAAGCTTTAATAAAGAAGATTCAAGTGTCTGAAATCATTTTCTGACAGACTTGGGGATAAGCGCAATTTCAGTCCCTGAAATAACACAGTCCTTTGCAGATCCTCAGCTACATGACAAAAGTCTGCCTTGAAAAAGTCAGCACTATCAAGTTAGCCACCCAGCATAGGTCTGGACTGCTTAATCACAGCAAGATGATTTTTGGTCCTACCCCTGATTGGGTAACTCTATTTTAGTGTTCTCAGGACAGTAACCCTTTCACTTCTGAAGCAAAGTTGATAGAAAAAGAACATATATGTATATAGTATGTACTTTGTTTTGAACAATTAAAATTTTTAAGTTCCCTACATCCATCACAAAATTTCCTGAAAATGATAATAAATAATTATATAGGAAATAATAGGAAACATAAAATAAAAAACTTGGTAGAAAAAAATTAAGTGAGCAAGTTTAATTTTCCATCCACATGTTGATGGTCCAGTAAAATATGTCAAATATGTCCCTACCTAGGAAGGTGGGGGAAATAGTAAGTAAAGGACTCAGAACTAAGAACTGCTGAGAACAGCCGCAATCCAAGATGGCAGCCAAGTCAGTCCTCTGTGTGGGTCTCAGTGCCTGAGATCTGAGTTTTTCTGGTTTTATGTGTGATATTTTATGTCTTTTGGGCCTGAATGAGTGGTACTTCTCAAAAACAACATATCTCCTGCAGTCTGGGATCTCTGGATGCTATATTTTAAGTAGATGTCATTGGATTTTATTGGATTGCCCCAGAAATCTAAATCCGGACTGCTTGAGGCCTAGGCCTACCTGGAATCCACCTGCTAGGGCACAGCACCTAAGGGGACAGAACTACAGTATGCTAGCTTCTAGCCTACATCGTGCCTGCTAGCCACCAGTTATTTGATCCGCTTGCTGACTTCCAACCCACAGCTAGGTATGCTAGCCTCTACCTTTCTTCTGTCTGCTGCTTCCAGTTTTCTCCCTGCCTGCTATCTCCAGCTGTTAGCTCTGCCAGCTAGCCTTTAGCTACCAGCCCTGCCTGCTGCCTCCAGCTGTTAGCTCTGCCTGCTAGCCTTTAGCTACCAGCTCTGCCTGCAAGCCTCCAGCTGCTAGCTCTGCCTGCTAGCTTCCAGCTACCAGCCTTGCCTATTAGACTCCATCTACCAGTCCTGCCTGTGAGCCTCCAGCTGTTAGCCCTGCCTGCTAACCTTCAGCTACCAACCCTGCCTGCTAGCCTTCAGCTGGTAATCCTGTTTGCTAGCCTCCATCTGTCAGCCCTGCCTGCTAGCCTCCATCTGTCAGTCCTGCCTGCTAGCCATCAGCTTTCAGTCCTGTCTGCTGGACTTAAGCTACCAGCCCTGCCTGCTAGCCTCTAGCCTACCAGTCCTGCTGACAAGTCTTCAGCTTTCAGCCCTGCCTGCTAGCCCCTCCATAGATCCTCTGGTGGTACAGTAGTTCTTGATTTTTTTCACTATTTGCTATTTTTGCACAGATATGCACTTGTAGCATTACTTGCTTTATTTCAAATCTGAATTAAGCACTCCCTTTTGCTGTTGGAGGTGAAATTTTGTGGCCTAGCAGCTTACTGACTGTGAATAGCTGGGGAACTTGTGGGAGTTGGAGTGATTGTGTTTCTTGCTTCTCAGTCTGAGACCCCATTCCTCTTCCCAGTTTTTCCTCAACTTAACGGCATTTAACTTGTCATCACGTATTTTTTATATTCCTGATACTTGTACAGTGCAGCCCTGGATTAGATGAACTCTATAGGCCCAACAGGGAGAATGACCTTACCATGTTGTACTTCAGTCAGTTCTCATCTTCTCCAACAAGACTGCATGAGTCATGTCATCAGTCAATCAGTCTATGTCACCAACAAAAGATCTACCTCCTGCAAGTGCAAGTCAACAAGATCTTGTGTCTGTCCCAATCACTGCGACCTCCTGTCAAGGAATCTAATTTTGTATTTTCTTGTTCCTTGACAACTGTTCATTACTGTACCCATAAACATTGACCAAAATAATAATGACACTTTCCAGAACACATGCTACCCAGTGTCCTTCATTGTCTGCCTTATTAGTTATGATCTTACCAGGACATCTGTTGAAACATATAGCAACTCCTGCAGAGTGATTTGTACCATGACTACAAAGGATTTTGTCACCCCACTGTTGAGTCCAGAACTTAACGTCTGATATGTCAGTGTGTTTCTTGAAGAAATATGCAATTTGCTTTCTGTCCTTTACAAAATAGAAAAACAGCTTTACTTTTAATAGTCTTTGAGTCCCCTTGCGTTAAAAGAAGAGAAGGAAATATCAGTTTTTAACGTTCCAGTTAAATCCTTTATGAACACAAAGAACAGTAGAACTTTTTCTCTGAAGAAAATTTTAAAGGAGGTGTAGTAGAAAACGTGAGATGTGAGTTTTTCCACCCTGTTCATCATCTTCAACTTGCATTCAGGCCAAACCTGACGACTCCTCTGAGATGTGCTTGCCGTCGATGAAGCTGAATGGACCTCTGAAGCCCGCTGCCTCGCCTGCTTTCCTCGCCTGCTTTCCTCGCCTGCTCGACTCTTGGCTGCAGCGCCTGTCTGGACAGCCAGTCCTTTCATGTCAGGTCTTCTGAAAAGCGGATTCCTTCTTCTTTGCAGACTGGTGAAGTTTTGGTTCACTTCCAGATGTCATCTCTCATCATGTGCTTAGCAAAGAGGATTATGACTTGTTGGTGTCTGTTTTCTGTCTTTCTTCCAACTCTGTGAACTATGTCAATCTCCATCTTATCAGCCAGGTCAGGTGCGATTTTGCACAGAGGTTTTACAATCTCTTCTCTGGGGTTTTTGTTGACATTTTCCTTTTTGCTTTTTATGCAGAGGCACCATCTTCTTTTATATCTTTCTTGATTCAGCATGCGTCTTTTTATGTCTGTTTTCCTTTCTCAGTATTTCCATTTCCTTTTCCAGGTTTTTAACTTTCTGTTCTTACATTCTTTTAGTTCCTGTGAGTTTACCTGCACCGTTTTGGCTATTGAAGCTTGCATCATTCTATGCTGCTGCATCTGACTGCTGATTTCTTCCTTGCAGTCATCCACACGTTTTCCTAATGCATCAATAGCATTCAGTATGGTCTCTGATGTCGTCATAACTTCAGCAGACAAACCCTTTGCCTTCTTCTCCAGGTGGACTTTTTCTGGAGTGTTTATGTGTTGCATTTCCTCTGTCCCATTTGTTAGAGCTAGCTGTCTCCATGAGTGTAGTGTAGTTGTGTTCTTCTCCTCCTTCAGTGTGTTTGAACAAGAGGGTTTTAGATGGTGGCGATTTCTTAGATTTCATAATTTTCTGCTGATTTCAAGAAAAAATGATATGTAAGAAATAATATAACAGCCTGATTTTTTGGCTTTAATAACAGGACAGACTGAAGAATGTGACAGGAAAGGTGGCAGAGAGAGAACAGATGACATGCAGCACCATGTCCAAGGGCTGGAATCAAACCAAAGCCTCTGCAGTAAGGAGTCCGTCTTTGCACGAGGCATGTGATCTACCAGGTGAGTGACCAAGTCTTGATCTTGAGGAGGGGTCCATGTACCATCCTTCCCAAACTGTATTCGACTTTTTTGGTAATTAGGATAAACAAATATACAATATATCATTTGTTTTCCTGTTTCCAGCAAAAAATAAATAATAATAATAAACAATGAAAAATCCACTAGTTTTTCTGGTCTTTGACCTTAAATCAGCAGTTGGGATAGAAGTTAAACCAAAACCAGAAACAACTTTATTATCACATTAATTGTGTCAGAGTGCAACATAAAACAGACTTGGGAGCAAATAAAAAGTAATATAAAAACATCATTCAAAGTGATCATAGGAGGGATGTACACAACTGGTCAACCACACTATTAAACATAGCCACCCTTGCTGGTCAGCACCAGAAATAGTTAAGCCATTCATCAATATTTAATTCATGATCAGTGCCAGTTTACCAGGTGAGTAGACAGACAAGACAGATGACAAAGACAGGATGAGCAGGAGGTAAGTCCAGGCCAGGAAAGTGATCGATGAGTCGACAGGAGTACAAAGGACACAAAGGAGGCTCACACAGGAACACGTGTGGTGACACAATGACGGCCTCTGAGCCACAGCCAGCTAGTAGATGGAATGGAAACACTCACACTGTACCGTCATCCAGTGGAAACGGCAGGCAGCCAAAGACAAACAGGAACCAAGGATGCCAAGGCAATTCTCATGGTCGAGAACAGAAAGCTGGTGTGTTTACTGGGAGACAGACAAAGGAGGCAGACTGTGATTAAAGGCTTCAAATGGCTCTTAATATACACAATATTTTTTTTTTTTTTTTGTCGAGTCTAAATAAAATTTTGCATTTAATTGACGGAAATTAGTCTCCAGGAGCATCCCTAGTCAGTAGGCTGACTTTCATGTCTTAAGTACAAGTTCAAGGCATGTCTTCAGTCAGTCGTTGTCGTAGGATAAAATCAGTGTATAAAAGTACAATGAAAAAGAAAGAAAAACACCTCCTCCACGCTTTGCGCACCAAGCTCCACTTGTACTAAAGTACTTGTACTTTACAAAACATATGAAAGTCAGCCTGCTTTGGAATGATCTTTTTATATCTATTTTTTATTCTGTTTTATACTGCGCTCTGACCGACTGGTGCCTTAAGAATATTGAATTGCACTCAGAATTACATAATTTAATATGTTTGGTCATCTGTCTGCTGATCAGATGACAGACAGATGATCATCAAAGGTAGTAAGTGGTCTATTTCTCTCCCAGCTAAGTTTGACACCACCAAGTTCTGCTGAAAGAATAAGACTAAACCTGTCTCAAGACTGGACAACTGTAATTATGATCAGATCTACTCTCGCTCTAATAATGGAGCTGTGATACTTTAAGGCTCTGTGTCCACAGTGTTTTTCCAGCAGGCACCCTCCTGACACTAACACTCAGCTGTGAGGTTTTGGAGATGCAGTGAGAAGACGATTAATTTACACATATACACACACATATATACACATATGAAATAGTGTTTTCTGATATTCCAGCTAACTTTCAGCTCTGTTCAGTGTACTGGTATATTCCATTAGCAGACATTGAGAGGAGAAGTATATATATTTCAAATACTTTAATGGATTTGTTTGGTACTCAGGTATTATGTTGGATCAGTCATAACATTGTCGTGAGATTGTTTACAGTACTATGAAAAGGAATAATATTTTACGTGCTTTTGTTTTCATGAAAATACGTTTTGTATTTTTGTCATGTGAACGCCCCGGTTGCGCTGTGGTGCATGCGCAGGAGAAGGTCTCTTTCAGTATGTATTTGGAGCTGAGAGGGACAGGCATGTTGGCGGAGCAAACCCGCATCTAAATGCTGTTCCAGTGTTAAATGAATGGCATTGTGATAATATCCTGAGAGAGTTTTGTAAGATAGTTGTAATGCATAAAGTTCAAGCCTGTACTGTAAAGCATTTTAAAGTTAACTCAAAAGTTAGCATTGCATTGTTTTCAACTGTGTCCCTCTGAAGTGCCGCTGCTCGCTTCGAGTCGCGGCTAGCGATGCAGGGCATTATGGGAAATGTAGTTTTTCTATGGTATTTCTATAAAACGACTGTAGAAGTGCGTTTTTACTCTTCTAGTGTTGTCTGTGTGTGTGTGAGAGAGAGAGTGAGTACATACAAGGTCATTGTGCTTACTCTGTGATGAATTAGACATGTGAAAAAGGGCATAGGTATTTTATTTTTGCTATTTGTTTTACATTATTATTTTATTCATCCTTTACAGTAGTCCTGAGAGGAGGATGTGAATTGATGCAGACCCTGTCACATGTTGTGTCATTACAGGTACGTTTGTTAAAAAGTCAAAATAACCATTATACGATTGTCTCGATTTATGTTTGATCATGTTGTCACGTTGTCCTCAATCTGTATTTGGAGCTGAGAGAGACAGTAGTCTGAGAGGAGGATGTGAATTGATGCAGACCCTGTCACATGTTGTGTCATTACAGACTCATTCAGTAAAAGAGATCCAGAGAGAGCTGTGGTGTTGTGGTGTTTCCAAGGTGTGTTACAAAACCTGCTACATACACAATAGTATCCTGGCAAGTGCATAATAGAATAAATATTAGGGCTGTCAAACGATTAACAAAATATTACTTGTATTTTCTTCTATTCTTTCTTTATATAGTATTGAAGGATGCAATACAGTTAATCCATTACAATTTAAGGATGCAATTTTACAGATTGGTGAAAAATAATAACACATTTCGATTAGTGTATTAAATAAATGCCTATGTATCCGTCTGCACACCTCAATTTCATAAACAAGTCACATCCATACAGTCTATGGTCACTTGTTGTGAATGGAGAATATTGTCCCCCTGAAGCTGCCGTAAATCTGACAGGCCACCGTCCGTCATAGGAAAACACTCGCGGAGTTACAACTAATCTGATTGTCACTGTCACTGACACCGTCAAACCAAGAGTTTAACAGTGTTTTCCACTCTCGAGTGTGATCAAACCACCGGTTGCAGTGAGTTTTACCCGATCACGGGCAGAGTCGGACAGCTCTTCACCGGGCAGCGGGTGGGATGAAGCTGCATTCAAGGTGGAAATACGAGACAAACCCCGCCCCGCACTGATTCAAAACGGGACACGCTATTTAATCCTCAAATACGGGACGGTTCCGTATTTCAGCAGACGGGTGACAACTCCGTTGACAACACAGACCACAGACTGTATACACAGACAGACTCTACCTGAGTCACGTGACGCTATTAATTGTGCGTGTCTGTGAATGTTCTCATTCGTCCAGGTCATTGTAATCTCAGGAAAAGATTAAATCGAAAGCAACTGGACTTGTTTAAAAGTCTTATTGAAGACATTTCGCTTCTCATCCAAGAAGCTTCATCAGTTCATGCCTGTCAGACTAGTCAGAGCTAGTCTAACTAAATGGTGGGAACCCCAGGTATTTAACCTCTGTGGATGTGTTCAAATTCATGAGTGCTCCAATCAGAACGACTGTTGTCAATCTGATTGAACCTGAGATTAATATATTATGTGTATAATATTGTTTTTTGATCTAGTCAGGTAAAGGAATAAGACTGTAAGTCTACTGTTTGGTCCACACTCCGGAACAGAAGGTGGTGGTAATGTGCCAATAAGCTGGATGCCAACCGCTGTTAAACCAGAAGAAGAAGAAGAAACGCCCTGTAACATCACCTATGAAGGGAAACCCTTTTCATGTCTCAGCTCCAGCTCCATCGAAGCTGCTTCTAGTGGGGCAGACAGGTAAGTCATCACAATGAAATAACGGTGCTCTCCTCACAGGTTTGATTACATCATAATGATTAAGATATAAGTCATAAAGTGACTATCTTACATCAAGGGTGTGACAAAGTGGGTGAAAACACACCATTTGTCCCCATTTTTCAGGCTGCCATATTGTTTATCCATGCTTGAGTCATAATTTCATCATTTAATGTGCACATGCATACTATTCTGGGTTTGTTTGTATTTTGCATTATATTTGGTTACAGTTCACATCAACATTTTGATTAAAGTAACGCACAGACAAATTGGGTTACGTTTAACTATTTATTGATTCCATGTTGCTTAAGTTCATTCATTTATAGCAATTGGTTGTGACCCACAATACCTACCATGTGCTCAGAGACTAAGGGAGGAAGTGCTCTTCACTTCCTCCATTTATACTCTGAGTGACATCATCAGTGACATCATGAGGTCAAACCAAGTATGGGGGTGTAAATTAAGTTAAGTATATTTTAAGTTTATTTTGACTTGTGTTTGTATGGTGAAATAAATGTATGTGGTAAGTGACGGGAATGGGTGTCAAGTTTAGTGAAAATGAATTAAATGTATAACTTGTCCCAGGTACAGAATTAAGTTTTATCTGTGAAATGGCACATCCCAACTAACTCCAAGCTGTGTGTAAGTAGTTGCTTGGTGGCTGTTGGGGGAGACAGAAATCAGTGTGTAGTTGTGTACACATGAAGTGAGGGTATGGTTCCTTTTGAGTGGGAATGTCAGTGTATAGCCATGTGTAACTGATGTTCAGTTAGTTTCATTTGATTCAGTTTTTGTTAAGTTTTTTTTGTTGTTGTTGGGTTTTTGCAAATAAAACCCTTTTTTTTCCTGGACAACCTTTGAGTCTGCCTCCTGCTTTTCCCTCTGGCAACCACTGCCTTAACAAGGGGTATTTAACCATTGTTGCAACCGTTGTTGACTGAGAGTATGTAAGTTTTCATCATAGCAAAATAAGAAAAAAATCAGAAATTGTCTTCAGGAGTGTTTTTTGTTTGGGATGAAAATCTGCATACTCTAACATCTTTATGGAATATAGTTGAATACTCATGTATGACATCACTATGTATGTTTTGTTTCTCCCTAAAGGCAGCAAAGGTTGAAGGGCAGTTACACCGTAAACCATTTGGGATGCCACGAAGCAGGAGCTTTGGACCACATGATCCCAGAAGGTTCGGTTTGGTGACCCCCATATGTGGACCTGCCACATCAGAACTGGTGCAGACACAAATCAGGAGAGGTCTATGTGAGTGACACACATTTATTTGCCTTTATTGTGGCATATTAACCTGCCCTGTAAATCATACTTTTGGTGAAATATTATATTTTGACCACATTGAATAAAAACAATAAAATAATATTCTAACTAAATGTATCTTGACACTGTCTTCAACAGGACTGACACTCGGGACAGCTGCTGATTTGGAATGATTTAGACAGGAGTTCACTGTGTTTCATCCAACAGCAAAGAAGTGAATCAGTGTGCTTCTCAGGGAGGACCACAGGATGAAGGAGCTGGAGCACAACAATAACCTCCATCACCTCACAGCTTTTAGTGTTCAAACAGACAAATGTCTCAACAGCTTCTTCTGTCTGTATCCAAGACAAGTTTGATGAGGACAGAATAAGTTGTCAAAATATTTGTGTTTGTTCACTAAAAGCTGCAAGTTGTGATTGTACACCAACATTTCTCCTTCTATTCCCAACACAAAGCAAAGTTATCTTTTTTACATTCATCTTTTCATTCCAAACTGAGGTACAGCTGACCCCTCTAAGGATAATACAAATTAGTGTAACCTGAAGTAGTGATGCAAATTTACAGACATTGCAGGGAAGTATTGTGATGATTATTTTATAATCATAATTGTAAGCATGTTTATCTGTAGATCACTGCAAAAAATAAATCATGTACATCTGATGGTCAGCTTTTTTAATAGTTATTACCCACATTTCAGTCATATAAATAATAAATAATAGTCTAAGAATATCAACATATAACTACAAATGTCATGTAATAAGTAGGGCTGTCAAACGATAAATTTAACTCGATTAATCAGTTAATCAGTTAAAATACGACATATATACTAATATTGCCTGTATTTTCTTCTATTATTTCTTATATAGTATTGAAGAATGTAATACAGTTAATCCATTACAAATTAAGGATGCAATTTTACAGATTGGTGAAAAATAAAACACATCATAGTTGTTTATTTTTTCACATCAGCACTACATTTTGATTAGTGTATTAAGTAAATGCCTATGTATCCATCTGCACACCTCAACTTTTATAAACAAGTCACATCCATACAGTCTATGGTCACTTCGTTGTGAATGGAGAATATTGTCCCCCTGAAGCTGCCGTACATCTGACAGGCCACCGTCCATCATAGGAAACACTCACGGAGTTACAACTACTCTGATTGTCACTGTCACTGACACTGTCAAACCAAGAGTTTAACAGTGTTTTACACTCTCGAGTGTGATCAAACCACCGATTGCAGCGAGTTTTACCCGATCAAGGGCAGAGTCAGACAGCTCTTCACCGGGCAGCGGGTGGGATGAAGCTGCATTCAAGACGGAAATAGATAAACCCCGTCTCGCACTGATTCAAAACGGGACACGCTATTTAATCCTCAAATGCGGGCCGATTCTGTATTTCAGCGGACGGGTGACAACTCCAGTGGTGAAACAGACCACAGACTGTATACACCGAAGTCACGTGACGCGATTAATCATGCGTTTTGTTTTTTTTATGTGTTATTGTTTCCAGATTAATCTCATGCGTTAACTTTGACAGCCCTAGTAATAAGTAGTTGAATCAGGGTGATTGTCAGTCAGGACCACAGAATGATAAACTCACACCTTTTAGTCTTCAGTTCAAACAGACAAACGTCTCATCAACTTCTTCTGTCTTTATCAAAGTCAACTCTGATGAAGACGGAATAAGCTGCTAACCCTAACACTCCAGAGGCCTGGAAGTAACATCAGATTCTGGGTATGAAACCTGTGTGATGTCCAGTGGGATCAGAGAACTTGTCCTGATGCTCCAACTGCAGCAGCTGGAGATGACAAGTCAATTTCTCTGCACTTAAGAGCCATGATGCCAAAATATAAAATGCCTACAGGCTGTGTAATGGTACTCCCTGTTGTCATCCCCAGCCCCCCCAGCATGTTCCTACAGTTACCACAACTACACCATGATACCCCTGGTACTCCAGTAAAAGGTGGGGCAGCGTGCCTGTGCTGATGCATCATGAGGGCATCAAACAGTCCTGTCTGCCTCCTCAGTAGCTGTGCGGTGAGCTGCCTGTGCTCCTCCAGGGTCATCTCTTCAACAAGTCTCTGAGGAAATAATACACAGCAAAAATACATTCAAGGTTAGTGACATGTCTGATATTATGTGGTAATATGCTAATATCACTGCAGTTTATGGTGTGCAGGCTCAGAGTGGCTCAGAGTAACACGTGCTGCATGATGCTGTTCCTGTAAGAGCTGTAAGTATAACTTTGTGTTGGATTAGTATAATTTATATGGCTCAGACCAGGAAAATAAAGTAATTTTCTAGATACATACCTTTGTTACTTCTCTCCAGCTCCTTTGGAAAGCTTCAAATCCTCCTCTTAGTCCTCCGGCAAAGCTCTGGTCGCCCCGCCGCACCTCTCCCTCACCTGGCCTGACTGTACTGTAACCTTGGTGTCTCTGCTGCCTCTTTCTTGCCCCTTCCTCTCCGTCTTCCTCTCCCTCCTCCTCGCGCTCTAATCCCCGACCCCTGCCCTCTAACCAACACTTTGACTCTGTAAACGGGGAATAAATATGCGTCCAGCCATAACTATCATACTTCGCAGTGTCAGCGTACATCACCATGCAAAGGCGCTTGCAGGGCCGGATCAGTACCCCCAGGGGCCCCTGGGCACTGTCAGCCCAGAGCCCCCCCCCCCCCCCAAAAATCCACACCCTTAAGGAGGCCACATTTACACCCGGGCAACTCGAGCCACCACCAGACACGCTGAACACACACACACACACACATTCACACACAGTGTGCTACAGCCAACTTCAATCATGTGAGCATGTCAAATTACACACCTATTGGTCCAAAGCTGAATGACTGGTCCAGCTGAGGATGGAGCAAATCTCTGATCAGTTCATTAAACCAAATATTACCATCTCACTCAAAAATACAAGTGACAATGATAAAATGAATGAATGAATCCAAAATCACAAACCATCCCACACCAAAGCTTCCAAAGCTCAATCACAGAGTTATAACACACCTTGCACTGTCACAGACAATAACAAATGACCCAGATCACCCACTCAACCCACACTTCACACTGCTGCCATCAGGATGCACATACAGGTCTCTGCTTGATTCAGCAAGAGATTTGTCCCCTCTACAATCACTGCACTCAACAAACTCCCACTGTAACCTGTTATACAGAACCCCTACAGTATGTGTGTGATATTTATGTTTTTGGTGGTGTACATGGTGTATATTGTGTATTGCCTGATTGTGTGATCTAGCCAACCAAATACACCAATAACATAGTTCTTACCTTCAGTAGTTTTCTTTCTTGACTTTTTCATTGCAAACTCCGAGATCAAGCCCTCAAAGTCCAGCTCCCTCACCAGGTCCGACTCAATGGCCATCAGGGACAGTGATGTCAGTCTCTTCTGACCCATGGTTGTCCTGAGTTCATTTTTTATTCGTTTCAGTTTTGAAAATGTCCTCTCACCTTCACAGTTGGATACAGGAAGTGTGAGGAAGAGTCTGAGTGCCACAAAAACATTGGGGAATGTGGTCTGGAGTCCATTCTTCAGCACAACCTGCAACAAGTTTGCAGGAGTCTTATCTTGCTCAGTGCTGACAAAAGACCTGAACTGGATCAGCTCATCAGCTAAGGCAGTATCCAAGTCACCTGGATATGAAGATGAGAGAGCACTGTCCCTTTTGCGAAGATCAGTGTCATCACAGACCATGTCAAACAGGACACCAAAGCGGCCATTTATGTCCCTGTATGCATCAAGGCGTCTCTTCAGTCCTGACAGCAAACTATCAATGATCACATTGAATGTCTCAACTTGGAACTTTTT
The DNA here is from genome assembly GCA_034769285.1 of Lutjanus argentimaculatus. Taxonomy (NCBI): domain Eukaryota; kingdom Metazoa; phylum Chordata; class Actinopteri; order Lutjaniformes; family Lutjanidae; genus Lutjanus; species Lutjanus argentimaculatus. Next base: position 52,020 of record JAWZSL010000155.1, read on the forward strand.
GCTCCCAGTGAGAACGACTTCATTGTCTCCTGTTTCATCATCAAAGACTCTTCTCTTACTTGTGCGGTGGGTCTCTGACTGGTAGGTCTGTGTCACACCTGTGACAGCCCAGGCAGATGTCTCAAAGTCAGCAAATTGCCCTCTTAGCGATGTAATGTAGGTGTGCAATGATTCCAAAAGGCACACAGCAGTCTTTAAGTCCATATCCCTCCGCTGCAAACCATTGCTTGTAAGCTTGAATCTGTGCAGCACAGTGTCCCAAAATACAGCCATGAGCGCAGTCTCCAGCTTCCCAAGCTTGTTACACAGCGCAGCAGCCTCGCGCCTTGTGTCCTGTCGCTCTTCATTGTCAGAGGCTAACATCTGTAAAGCCCCTGTTATTTCAGCATAATTTTCACGAAGAGCTCTTGTGGAGTCTCCACGGCAGCTCCATCTTGTGCTGGAGAGTGATTTCAGTGTCAGTGTGATGTTACCTGTGAACACCTTATTCCATCTGTGGGTGGAAGCAGAGCAAAAGGCATACAGTGCTTGAAGTAAGTCAAAAAACTGACTTGCTTCCCGGCAGCAATTTTCCACACAATTCACACCAACCAAGTTCAAAGAATGTGCCACGCATGGAATGTAATGAATCAGTGGGTTGTATTTCTTGAGTTGAGCTTGCAGCCCATTGTATTTCCCTGACATGTTTGATGCATTGTCGTATGCTTGTCCACGACAGTTGGAGAGATCCAGTCCCAACTCACTGACCATCTTGAGCACGCAGTCAGCCAGACTTGAACCAGTGTGACTCTGAATGGGTTCAAATCCAATAAAGCGCTCAGCTACTTTTCCTGTCTCACTCACAAATCAGAACACAAAAGTTAGCTGGTCAATGTGTGACATGTCGGGTGTAGAGTCCACTATCACAGAGAAATATTTTGCTCTTTGGAGCTCTTTAGCAATGGCTTGCTTTGTTTTTTCACCCATCAGGCCGATAAATTCCTCACAGATAGTTGAAGATAAATATGAAGTGCTGCCACGACCTTTCTGACCGTACTTCTGAAAATGTTCCATTAAAAACGGATCAAATTGTGCAAGCAGCTCGAGAATTCCCAGGTAATTACCATTGTGTGGGGATCCCAAATGTTCATCATCTCCCCGGAAAGGGCGCCCCCTTTCACTGAGAAACTTAATGACAGCAACTACACGCTTTAATACATCCTTCCAGTACTGACCTTCTGCGCGATCTGTCTCCCAAGAGAAGCATCCACAGTGCCCAGATGTTTACTGCGACAGGTAAGTGTTAGCATGCATTTTCTGTGCTCACCACTCATTTCATGCTCTGTTATTCTCTCCGGGTGTTTCCAGTCGCTAAACCCAACAATAAATGCGCTGTGGTGTGTTGAGAAAACTTTACATGCAAAGTAGTAGATTTCCCCAGTGGACGGTGAATAAATGATCCATTCTCGTGGTACACATTCACCATTGTGCAGGTATCGGGTCAGAGCATCGTTGGTCAGAGATCGTGCGTTTCCACTCTTCTTATCCTCCCTGCGGGAAGCGGGATACTTTGCCGCCCGATGCTGAAAGGCTGCAAGTCCTTTGCACAAAATTTCCTCCCGAGCGCTCTCTGTTATGGATCCCCATAGCGCAGGGTCTTCGGGGATGATGGCACTTGCCGCTGCTGCGGAGCCAGAACTGGCACCTTGCTCTCCCTCTGTTTGCTGTGGTTGTGCTGCCGTGTCTCTGTCATTTTCATCGGAGCTAGCTACCGTTAGCTGAGGCTCACTGTTGTCGGCCGATGCTTCAAAGCTAACGTCTTCTTCCTCTTCATTATTCCGAGCTTTTTTGAAAAAGCTGCTTATTAGCGGTACCTTTTTTTTGGCTGCCGCTTCTTTTTCCTCCTTTTCCCTTTTTTTCTTTTGCTTGGCGGCCCCACTTGGTTTATTGCTGCTCTCCATTTTCTGTATACGCTGGTTTAAAATTATTTTCCCTACTCTCCTCGAACATGCAATATATCTGATCACGGATCGGTTACACACATACACTGTGTTATTCGTTCGCTGAACAACTGATCTTGGCTCGGTAATGTTTTATCGGTCCCCGCCCCGATTTATTTTTAGCCAATCAACAGTGTATTGTGATCTGCTGCCAATAATTACCTGTGAAATCATCAAAATGACATATACGACAGACAATCATGAGACCTCATTTATTGTAAACAACTTTTATTTTATTCTGATTGGATAGTAGGTGAAGTTGGGCAGGAGCACCGAGTGCTGTGTTCAGGAGCTGTCGGAGAAGTGCCAGCCGCCGTGGCTCATGTTTAAATTGAGTCATGAGGAAAAATATATATATACCCAATCGCAAAGGGCCCTCTTGGCTCAAGGGCCCCTGGGCAAATGCCCAGGTTGCCCATATGGTAGATCCTGGGCTTGGGCGCTCGCCAAAATATAACCACATTGTAGCACAAATAACAGTTATATTTGCCATTTCACATGAAAGTTGTGACCTATAGAGACTAACAATGAAACACATTTTCTAAAATTATCTGTAAATAAACCTCATCACTCGAAAGACTAGTCAATGCGAGTGTTACGCCGTTTTTGATTTTCACATGATGGCCTCCTTGTGTGTGGAGGGAAATCCGCTTGGTTGAAATCTGCACTCTGACCACTAGATGCCACTGAAAATTACACACTTTCTTTCCACCTTTATTTGTGCTTATAGGTTTGTACATTGTTGAAACATGACGTATAACATACCTATTACCCATGTGAAAAACAAAAAGAGAAAGGAAAAGAAAAACATAGAGAATAACAGAAATAAACAGAATAATAATGATAATAAAAATAAACAAAAGATAAATGAACAAAAACAAATACAGGACGTTACATGACAAGACTAAATGGATAAAGCTTAACAAGACACAAGACAAGACTAGGCAGACAGGACAAATATGGACAAACGGGACATCATTGGACAGATGTAACAAATTTGGACAGACAGGACGAGACTTAACAGGCAGGATAATGCAAACAGTTAAAGTTTAAAATATTGAAGCTGCATATTGTAAAAACATGAGGTTTGTTATCAGGCGTAGTAAGACACAATAATGATTGAGATTGGTCAATCCGAAGAGACATTTGAAAATAAAATAAAATAAAATAAAATTCAACCAGTACAAAGAAGAGACATTGGATGGGTAAAAGTAAACATATTAATGGACACAAATAAAGAAATACAACAAGGATAACTTTTAACATATCGATACACATTTTGGATTATGAATTCTGGTTTGGGGTACACATATTTAACAGGAGCAGGGACATAGAGGAATCATTTTTGGAGGTAGTGCAAAAAGGGGGACCAGGTTTTCTTAAAGGATGGGATATTGTTTGTTATGGAGGCTGTTAATTTTTCCAAATTAGAATGGTCAGTCAATAAATTAAACCAGTGGGTTATGAATATTTTAGTTCGATCTTTCCAGTTTAATAGTATGACTTTTTTTGCAATGGTTAATGATATTAGTATGAATGGTCTAAGGGGGTTTGGAATGGTTAAAGTGGAGATATCACCAAGTAGTGCAGTAATGGGGCAGTTAGGGATGCTGAGGCTGAGGATCTCCGACAGCCTGCTCATGACCTCCAACCAAAAGTTCTGGATGTGTGGGCAGGTCCAGAGTGCATGAAAGTAGTTGTCAGTGGTGGTTGGACAGTGGGAGCATGTGTTAGTTTTGCTGAAGCCCATTCTGAAGAGTTTGTGAATGGTGATGTGTGCTCTGTGGAGGACTTAATACTGGATCAGTTGGAGTTTGGAGTTAACAGACATAGAGAAGGTGTTATTGCATATGGTTTGCCAGTTGATATCTGTAGGGATGTTGCTGATGTCTGTGGTACATTTATCTGTGGGGATCGATGTTGTTTGGTCTATGGTGGTAAGTATTTTATAAATCTGGGATAGGGTCTTTTTGGGTTTTAGAGAATGTAGTTTATCGTAGAGGCGGGGAGTAAGGTCATTACAGATTGTGGTGTTGATCTTTTTACGAATTATGTCTTTAAGCTGAATGTACTGGAAGTGACAGTGATCTGGTATGTCATATTTCTCTTGGATTTGGTCAAAGGTCATGAGCAGGCCGTCACTGAGAAGGTGCCCCAGGCTGGCTACTCCTCTCTCTTTCCAGATGGGGAAGATGAACGGTTTGTGATTGATTTGAAACATAGGGTTGTGCCAGGGAGGTGTATGGAGACATGGTGAGAAGGTGTAATTGAAAAATTGGTTGGATTTCCACCATGCAGAAAGAACTGTGCTGATTGCAGTGTTATTTTTGTAGCAACTATGAGTGCTGATGGATTTATCTATAAATGGGAGGGTATGAATTTCCAGGTCTTGAGTTAACCTGTTGCCGTTCCAACGGCCCGCCCGCGGGCCGCGGTGGGGTTTTAAACAGGGAGGCGTCAAGGATGATGTCACCAGTCACTTAATATAGTCATGCCATATATCGTTGGAAAGCTAAAACTCTTGTGATTAAAGATATGTCGACCATTTCAAAATAAATCATCACAGCACTCTCGAATCAGACTGTAAACAAGCTAACAAAAAAATTAAAAAGCTGATATGACTCATCGTAAGTGTCAAGGCAGGCTCCCGGTCACAATGTTTCCCCACAAACATGGTGTTGTTACATTCACAAAAGTCCAGTAAATCCAATCCAGTAAAGTTTTTAGTCCAAAACACACTACTGTGCCGGTAGGTAGCCTCAAACTGCTGCTGCATCCTATGAAATTACGTATTGTATATCCAGTAAATCCGTTTATTTCTCCTCGTAAGTCCGGCATATACATGTAAACAATACTCGGAGCTGTTCACAAATGGGCCCTGCATGCTGACCTTTCGATTGACATCTCACTTGACCAATCATAAGCTTCCTTTCCCAGACTTCTGCCTGCAATAGCGAATGAGGGGCTGTGTTGAAACGAAGGCCGTGCCTTACTTCAACCCTGAATAACTTCAGCTAATAATGAATCGATTCGGATGGTGACAGCCACATTGAATAGCCAATGAAATTCTAAAAACAATGATATGCTGCTTCAAGGGGCATGAATAAAGCTGACCCGGTCCAACCAGTGCGTAACGCTGCACATGCTTCACTTTGACGCGTGAGTGACTCCTGCTCGTAACGGTGCGCACAAGAGAATGGAGAAGAAGAGAGAGAATGTGAGGTGAAAAATGCCGAAAAGTTTTGGAAAAACCAAATAACAGCTGCACAAGCCTTAGAATTATGCACTCGACGGTCAAGTGATGAGTCGGAGCAGGAAATATCGGAGGTCGACAGCGAAATATCGACGGATGACTCGGCGGCAGAGGAAATGTTTGCTGAGGGACAGGACATTACTCTCGACAAGTAAGTAGTATTTTTTTCCTACCATATTATAACTTATATTACTCTTACATGCAGATCTGAGCTCTGAAGAAACATTAGTAGAAACAATTGTTTTGTTTTTTGGTTGTTGTTTTTTTCTCTTTATGTAACTCACCATACTTGTATGTGGGACCGCACTACTTACCAAAAGCATGTGCACAATGGCTGTGTCCAAGATCACTCCCTACATAGCAGAGGTGGGAATTGTGGAGTCATCAAGTCATCTCTATGCCATTTATTTGTTCTGCTCAGTCACTGAACCAGGTGCTTTCACTAATTTGTCCTGGCTGAAGAGTTGTGTTTATTGGACTCAGCTGGTTTAGTGCAGGAGCAGAACAGATACATGGCATGGAAATGACTTGATGACTCCACAATTCCAACCTCTGCTACATAGTGCACTATATGAGGGTGTAATGTATGCCATTTTGTAGAGTGTGGCTGACTGTTATTTCTTTATTTTCACATGATAGGCAAACATCTGAAGGAGACTCGGGTGAGGAATGGAGACCTCCTGTGGGCAAGCGGCAACAAAGAGAGGAGCAGGACAGCAGCTCATCAGAAGAGGAGCAACCTCCCCCACCTTCGAAGCGACCATCTACCGAAGGACGAGGTAGAGGACGGGGGCGGGGGAGAGGTGTTGGTGCAGGAGCCAGTACCAGTCAAACTGGTTTGTCAACCAGCCCTGAAGAGGTGTGGAATGATGTTGACGAGCCAGACATCACTCCACCACAGCCCACCTTCAGACCCAAACATTCACCTGGACCCCAGGTCATACCTACAGCCACATACACAGCCCTGCAGCTTTTCCAGCTTTTCTTCACACAACAGATTCTTCAGACAATAACTCAAAACACTAACGACTATGGTGCAACACATCACTCAGTACCCTCCAACCCGTGGATCAACATCACCGTTCAGGAGATCATGGCCTTCATGTCATTGAGCATTCCTGCTCTGTTCTGCTCCTGTAATGTAAATAGTGTAACTCATTTGCTGTGAGTGTGCTGTGAGTTTTTTGTATTTATTGTTTCATTTTTATATTTATTATTTGTTTACATTTTATATGAAAAACATTTTTCTATAATGGCACTCGTTTTGACTCTTTTATGTGCATAAATTTTAATTTTTTCCTCAATAGCTTTTTTTCAGCAATATTTATAGTGAATCTGGATATGGGATAGGATAGCTCTAAGTGTTACCTTTCATTAGAGCCCAAAATTATGACTGTACGTTGAAGGGTTCAAGAGTTATGCCCTTTTATCCTAGGGATGTGACCATGGTTATCCAAGGGTCCTTTTGGAGTCTCCAAATGGCCACTTTAGGAGAACGCCTAGACATACACTTAGAAAAACATGTGTAAAATACTCATTTTCTGCAGGATTGTTACCAAATTTGAACTGGGACTAGGTAAGGGTTCATGCTGTGGTCCCATTGTGTTTTCCAGCTAAAAGGTCCCAGCTACACTCATCTGCAGACATCTGATTGCAAAAAAAAATCAGGCGAGACAAAAAAACATTATTCTTCAGTGTGTTCCAACTTTGATTATTCAGTGGTAGTAGCACTTAGAGTGATTCTTTCAGTTGGGGTAAAAACTTCAGAGTGTTACCTTTCAAAAGAGACCAAGCCCATCCATATTCTCCAAAGGGTTCAAGAACAGCATTCAATTTACTTTGGGTACGCCTTGGATAGGCATTTTAGGCAAATATTACAGGAGTGGTAAGGGGTTAAACTGTTTTCTATATCTAACCAGGGTGGATTGCTGTTGTTTGTCCAGTGTTTGATGTACTGCAGTTGGTGTGAGAGGAAATAATGAAAAAAATGTGGAGCTCCAAGTCCTCCATATTGTTTGGGTTTTTGGATGGTGGATAGTTTTATTCGTGGTTTTTGATTTTTCCAGTAGAAGCTAGTGACTGCGGTGTTGAGAGAGGAAAACCAGCCCGGGGTTGGGGTGACAGGAATCATAGTAAAAAGGTAATTGATTAGTGGGAGAATTTTCATTTTGACTGTGGAGATTCGGCCGATTAAGGATATGGGTAATTTGTTCCATCTTTCTAGGCTGTCTTTTATTTCTTGCAACAAGGGGATATGATTGAGCTTGAATAATTCATTTAAATTTGATGATATATGGATTCCAAGGTATGTGATAGAGTTAGTGATTGCTATTCGTCAACATCCCACCGTGGTGTGTTTATAGGCAGAATCTCAGATTTTGACCAGTTGATGGAGTAGCCAGATACTTTACTGTAACTATTGATCAGATAATGGACTGATGGAAGTGAGATTGAGGGGTTAGTGATATACAGTAAAATGTCATCAGCATACAGACTTAATTTGTGTTGGTATGATTTGGTTTGGATGCCTGTAATATGGTCACATTGTCAGATGGAAGCTGCCAGGGGTTCTATAAAAAGTGCAAACAGTAGTGGAGATAATGGGCATCCTTGTCGAGTACCTCTGAGGAGTTGAAACGGTTTTGATATTAGTCCATCGGTTATGACAGATGCAGTGGGTGAGTTGTACAGAGTTTTAATCAAATTATTGAAATATGGTGGGAACCCAAAATGTTTAAGGGAGGCGAAGAGAAAGGACTAGTCTACCCTGTCAAACGCCTTCTCAGCATCAAGGGTTGCTACATGAATGGTGGACTGTTTGAGGAGGCTGTGTTTTTATGGAGATTGATGAGGTTGAATAGTCTTCTTGTGTTTTCTGAGGAATGTCTCCCTTTAATGAAGCCGGTTTGATCAATGTGTATAAGGGATGAGATTACTGATTCGAGTCTGATAGATAATGCTTTACTGGTCATTTTTGAGTCTGAGTTAATCAGTGATATGGGGCGGTAGTTGGTGCATTGAGTGGGGTCTTTATTTGGTTTGAGGATCAGTGTGATATAGGCAGTGTTCATATGATGAGGTATGGTAGAGTTTTGGTGGATTTCAGTGACTACTTTGAAGAACAGCGGTGAGAGGAGCGACCAAAAGTGTTTATAGAATTCTGCTGGGTAACTGTCGGGGCCAGGTGATTTGTTATTGGACATGTGATGGAGTGCTTTGGTAATTTCGTCTAGGGTGAGAGGATTTTCTAGAAGTTCTGATTGTGTTTCAGTTAGTCTGGGTAGGGAGGCATTCCTCAGAAAGGTTTCTATTTCTTCTGCTGAGGTTTCTTGATCCGGGGTGTAAAGATTGGAGTAGAAGGAACGGAATGAGTCATTTATTATTGAAATGTCTTGGGTTATGTTTCCAGAAGAGTCTGTGATGGCAGTAATTAGTGATTTTTCTGTTTGCTGTTTTAGTTGGTTTGCTAAAAACTTACTTGTTTTATTACCAAATTCAAAGTTTTGCTGTCGAAGTTTAAGGAGAATATATTCTGTTTTTTTGTTTATTACATTGTTTAATTCATGTTTGGTTCTCTGAAGTTCCTTTATAATTGAATCAGAAGGCGTTTGACAGGCCAGGAGGTCCAATCTCTTCACCTCCCTCTGTAGTTTTTCTTCTTTAGCTGTTTCTTCCTTTTTTTTTGTATGCACAGTATGATACTATTTTACCTCTCATAACAATTTTTGCTGTTTCCCATAGTGTGCATGCTGATATTTCTGGAGTGTCATTGGTTTCAATGAAGGATGCCCATTCCTGTTTGAAATATTCCTGAAATTGTTTATCTTTTGAAGTGAGATATTGAAACACCACCTGGAGGGGGAAGAGATTGGTGTTGTGTTAAAATAGTGATACTGACCGGGGCATGATCTGATATGATAATTGTATGGATGGTAGGGTCGATTATGTTATAAATGAGGGAATTATTAACCAAAAAATAGTCTATACGGGAGTATGATTTATGGTGAGGTGAAAAGTAGGAGTATTCTTGAGTGTTTGGGTTTTTTAACCTCCAGATATCCATCAGCCCATAATCTGACATGTATTGTTTTAGCACGGATGTGGAGTGATTGGGTTTGGTTGTGGATGATGAGGAGGATCAGTCGATTTGCGGGTCTAAAACTAAATTAAAGTCACCTCCAAGAACGAGTTGTGAGTCAGGGAAGTTGGATAGTGCCGTAAATAGAGAGTGAATAAAGGGGGGAGAGTCTATGTTGGGACCATAGATGTTTGCTAGTGTGAAAGTGTCTTTTCCAATTTTTCAGATATGATAATATCTAATATATCATAATATATAATATGATAATATAGCGGCCTTCTGGATCTGTTACAGTTGAGTTATGAGTGAATGGAGTATTTTTGCTGATTAATATGGAAACACCTCGTTTTTTGGAAATGTAAGTGGAGTGGTATGTTTGGCCAATCCATGTAGCTGTGATTTTCTGAGACTCTGCCTCTGTGAGGTGAGTTTCTTGTAAGAAACAGATATCAGATTTAAGTTTGTGGAGGTGGTTAATTATTTTTGTCCTTTTTGCTGGAGAGCTGATTCCTCTTATGTTCCATGATGTTATTTTTACTGGTAGTACCATGAGTTTGTTAATTTTGTGTACCGCATTTGATTATACAGTGTGCAGCAATGATGTAAACAGTAAAGTTGATTACAGAAACAACATAAAAAAAGCCAAACAAACATGTAACAAAAACATAAAAACACAGCATTGGGGCTATAAACCATTGGTGTACCTATGAGGTGGGGGTAGAACTGTAGAGCCAATGAAGACTCGGATATTTTATTCATTGTCCTGAGGTGAAATTTAAGAATGGATGCATCTATTTGATTGGGAGAGATTTATAAATTGAAGGAAGGAGAAGAAGTGTTACCAGTTATTACCATTATTGTCTCCGTTACTTTTGCTAAGCAATTTAATCAATAATGACATAATATAGCTAGGTTGGCTTACAGTAGCACCAAAATACAAATGGAAATAGTAATAATGATCACAATAATAACAACACAGTAGAGTTAATGACAATTAACAATACAAATATACTTGAACAACTATTTAAGGAGTTAAAGTTGGAATGTGTCTGTCATGGATCTGGTTCTAATCAGAGAGTGGGTTAGAGGAAAGAGTGGGTAAGGAGAGGGGGGAGTAAGAGGGAGAGGGAGGTGGTGGTAAATGCCCCATAGTTATAATAATTGTTCATGGGATAGTACCACAGTACCACAGGTACAGGCTGGTCAGTTACAGCTTTAAATGCTATAATCACAAAAAAAAGCTCATAAAGCAGGGACATGGCTGTGCAGACGGAGCGGATATTTCACTAATACAGGCGCACCTACATGGAAACATTTAACCCAGACATACACACGTAGGCACTCACGCATATGCATGCACACACACACACATCCACACTTAAAGTTAACACATAGGATACTCATGCACCTACACAGAGCTGTCAGGCGTCTTATTACCCGAGAGACCGCACATATACACGCGCTCCCCAGGGCCCCCAGACAACCCCGCACCCCCCCACCCCCATACTGGTCTTATCGGTGCTCTCTACGAGTCAGCCTTGACAGTCACCTGTCCGGGTTATTTAAAGTTATTCCTGCTACGTGCTACGGTAAGCGTATTGCGTAATTTCCTGTTTCCTGTCGCTGAGTTGTGTACTGTCGATACTTGCAGCTCCGGCTTAGCCCAGTATATTTCATTAAAAAACTCTGATCTCTGCGGCAAATTAACCTCTTTAACTCCTAACTACTTTCGTACTGCCTAAGCACTTGCTGCGACCCCATTTAAGCAGCTTTATCGCTATATCACACAGCTGTTTTCACATTCTCCGTCTCTGTTAGCTAACGTTAGCATTAGCATAGCTACTAGCCATGGCTTCCCTCTCTCCCTCTCACTCTCCTGCTCTCTCTTGCTCGGTGTGTGATATGCTCAGCTATTCGCCTGCCTCCTTTAGTGATAATGGTATTTGTAATAAGTGTAGTTTATTTGTTGCGCTGGAGGCGAGGCTTAGTGAGTTAGAAGCGCGGCTCCGCACCATGGAAAGTTCATCAGCTAGCCAGACCCCAGTAGCCGGTGCGGACCGACCTAAGGTAGCTTCTGCTAGCCGTCCCCCTGCAGCTCCCGAGCAGCCGGGAGGCTGGGTGACTGTCCGAAGGAAGCATAGCCCTAAACCAAAGGCCACGGCTCACCACCAACCCCTTCACGTTTCCAATAGATTCTCCCCTCTCAGTGACACACCCGCTGAGAAACAAACTCTGGTAATTGGCAGCTCCATAGTGCGAAACGTGAAACTAGCGACACCAGCAACCACAGTAAAATGCATCCCTGGGGCCAGAGCGGGCGACATTGAGTCAAATTTAAAACTGCTGGCTAAGGCTAAACGTAGATATGGTAAGATTGTTATTCACGTCGGCGGTAATGACGCCCGATTACGCCAATCGGAGGTCACCAAAATTAACATAGAGTCGGTGTGCACATATGCTAAAACGATGTCGGACTCCGTAGTTTTCTCTGGGCCCCTACCTAACACCACCAGTGATGACATGTTTAGCCGCATGTCATCCTTCAACTGCTGGCTGTCGAGGTGGTGTCCAGATAACAATGTGGGCTTTGTAGATAATTGGCGGACATTCTGGGGAAAACCTGGTCTTATTAGGAGAGACGGCATTCATCCCACTTTGGATGGAGCTGCTCTCATCTCTAGAAATCTGGACAAGTTTATTAATCAGCCCAGTCCGTGACAAACCAGAGTTGAGACCAGGACGCAGAGTTGCAGTCTTACACGCCTCTCTGCGCTTCCATTAGAGCAGTTACCCACCCAACACCCCATAGAAACGGTGTCTGTCCCCCGACCATGCAAATCATTTATATCAAAAATTAACAGAAAAGGAGTAAATCATAAAAACCTAATAAAAATTAAAACCACCAGTGTGAAACCACACCAAAATATAAACATCAAATGTGGACTCTTAAACATCAGATCTCTGTCTTCTAAGGCTGTATTGGTGAATGAACTAATCTCTGATTATCATATTGATTTATTCTGTCTCACTGAAACCTGGTTAAGTCCTGAAGAATATGTTAGTTTAAATGAAGCTACTCCCCCCAGTCACATTAATACTCACATTCCTCGAGGCTCTGGCAGAGGAGGTGGAGTCGCAGCTATTTATGACTCCACCTTATTTATCAGTCCTAAACCTAAACTTAATTATAACTCATTCGAAAGCCTTGTTCTGAGTATTTCACACCCGAAATGGAAAACACTACAGCCAGTTATATTCGCTGTTGTGTATCGAGCTCCTGGTCCATATTCGGAATTTCTGACTGAATTCTCAGAGTTTTTATCAAGCTTAGTCCTTAAAACAGACAAAGTTATCATTGTAGGAGATTTCAATATTCATGTTGACGTCGATAATGATAGCCTTAACATTGCGTTTATGTCATTACTGGACTCAATTGGTTTCAGCCAGATCGTACATAAGCCCACACACTGTTTCAACCACACTCTCGACCTTGCTCTAGCCTATGGCATTGAAATTGATCAGTTAATAGTATATCCACAAAATCCTGTTTTATCGGATCATTTTTTAATAACGTTTGAATTCTTACTGTCAGACTACACACCAATTCCTAAAAAGTATTATACTAGATGCCTTTCTGAAAGTGCTGTAGCTACATTTAAGGAAAAGATTCCCCTAGCTCTTAACTCAATGTCGTGTCTAAATGTTTCTGATAACACTTCATTTAATTTCTCCCAAATTGATCATCTTGTCGATCATGCTGCAGGATCCTTGCGAACTACGCTTAACTCTATTGCTCCCCTGAAAAAGAAGTTTATAAAACAAAGAAAGCAAGCCCCTTGGTATAATTCTGAAACTCGTGCGTTAAAGCAGGCATCAAGAAAACTAGAAAGGAAATGGCGTTCCACCAATTTGGAAGAGTCTCGATTAACCTGGCAAGATAGTCTTAAAACCTATAGAAATGGCCTCCGCAATGCTAAAGCAGCCTATTACTCATCATTAATAGAGGATAACAAGAACAACCCCAGGTTTCTTTTTAACACTGTAGCAAGGCTGACAGAGAGTCATAGCTCTATAGAACCATGTATTCCTCTGTCTCTCAACAGTAATAACTTTTTGAGCTTCTTCAATGATAAAATTACATCCATTAGAGACAGAATTGATCAACTTATGCCCCCTACCAATATTAATTTATTCCCTAACACAGAAACCTTAGAGATAGCTGCAGATTCAGAGGTATATCTAGACTCCTTCTCTCCCATTGATCTTCCACAATTAACCTCGACTATTTCTTCATCAAAGCCATCCACCTGTCTCCTAGATCCTATCCCAACTAGATTACTTAAGGAAAGTTTGCCCGTAGTCGGCACTTTTCTACTAGATATGATAAATCTCTCTTTGTCAGTAGGCTATGTACCTCAGTCCTTTAAATTAGCTGTAATTAAACCTCTTCTTAAAAAGCCAACTCTTGATCCCGAGGTCTTAGCTAACTATAGACCTATATCGAACCTCCCCTTTCTCTCTAAGATTCTTGAAAAAACAGTTGCAAATCAGCTGTGTGATTTTTTGCATCTCAATGAATTATTCGAGAAATTTCAGTCAGGCTTTAGAGTACACCATAGCACAGAGACAGCACTGGTGAAAGTAACCAATGACCTTCTGTTAGCATCGGACAAAGGTCTTGTCTCTGTTCTTGTCCTGTTAGATCTTAGTGCAGCATTTGACACGATCGACCACCATATTTTACTACAGAGACTAGAACATTTAATTGGCATTAAAGGAACAGCACTAAGCTGGTTTAAATCCTATTTATCAGATCGCTTCCAGTTTGTACACGTTAATGATGAATCCTCTGTGCATAGTAAAGTTAGTTATGGAGTTCCACAAGGCTCAGTGCTGGGGCCAATTTTATTCACTCTGTATATGCTTCCCTTAGGCAATATTATTAGAAACCACTCCATTAACTTTCACTGTTATGCCGATGATAGCCAATTATATTTATCGATAAAACCTGATGAAACAAATCAGCTAGACAAACTGCAAGCATGTCTGAAGGATGTTAAGATCTGGATGACCCACAATTTTCTGCTTCTAAACTCAGATAAGACTGAAGTTATCATACTTGGCCCTAAACATCATCGAAACAAACTAATCAGTGATATAGCTACACTAGATGGCTTTACTTTAGCCTCCAGCACTACTGTAAGGAATCTGGGGGTTATTTTTGATCAGGATTTATCCTTTAACTCCCATATTAAACAAATCTCAAGGACTGCCTTTTTTCACCTCCGCAATATCAAGAAAATCAGGCACATCCTGTCTCAAACGGATGCAGAAAAACTAGTCCATGCATTTGTTACTTCTAGGCTAGACTACTGCAATGCGTTATTATCGGGCTGCAGCAAGTAAGTCTTTAAAGAGTCTGCAGTTGATTCAAAATGCTGCGGCTCGTATACTAACAGGAACTAGGATAAGAGAGCATATTACTCCTGTATTAGCTTCACTGCACTGGCTACCTGTAAAATCTAGGATAGAATTCAAAATCCTTCTCCTTACATACAAAGCGCTTAATGATCAGGCACCATCTTATCTTAAAGAGCTTATAGTACCTTACCATCCCACTAGAACACTTAGGTCTCAATATGCAGACTTACTGGTGGTCCCAAAGATCTCCAAAAGTAGATTGGGAGCCAGAGCTTTCAGTTATCAAGCTCCTCTCCTGTGGAACCATCTTCCAATTTCTGTTCGGGAGGCAGACACCATCTCCACATTTAAGAGTAGACTTAAAACCTTCCTTTTTGATAAAGCTTATAGTTAGGGCTGGCTCAGGTTTGCCCTGACCAGCCCCTAGTTATGCTGCTATAGGTTTAGGCTGCTGGGGGACTCCAAGGCACACTGAGCTCCTCTCTTTCTTCATCTCTTTCCCCAGATGTTTATGTTTATGTTCCATTAATGCCTGTTACTGACTTGATTCCTTCCCCGGAGTCTTTCTGCTTTGTCATCCTGCAGATTCCTATGGACTGTGGCTGCGCATGGATCGCTGATCACAGCTGAACCTCCCACCGTGGATTATTATAACTCACCTAATCAATCAAACATTCATCACATTGTTGTTGTTACTATTATTATCATTACTTTATTATCATTATTGTAACATCTAGTATTAGTATTATTATTTACATACAGCTTACATATTTATATGTACTACTTTTCCGTACACATACTGTAGTTTTACTATTGATGTTCTGTTACTACTGTTCTCTCTGTCTCTGTTCTTTTCTCTCTCTCTTCCACCCCTCCCATCTCCCCTCTTTCCTCCCCTTTTCCTCTTTCCCTCTCAACCCGACCGGTGCCGTCAGATCACCGCCCACCATGAGTCATGGATCTGTCCGAGGTTTCTGCCTGTTAAAAGGAAGTTTTTCCTCGCCGCTGTCGCCAAAGTGCTTGCTTATGGGGGAGTTGTTTCAACTGTCGGATGTAAACAAAATTATTGAGTGTGGTCTAGACCTACTCTATTTGTAAAGTGTCTCGAGACAACTTTGTTGTGAATTGGCGCTATATAAATAAAATTTGATTGATTGATTGATTGATTGAAGCCAGGGAGTGGTGTTCGGATCTTTAAATAGTTTGTTGTCTATGTATAGTTTGTCAGCGATCAGACTCACCTGATGGCTGTTTCTTCTGTTGTTGTGATAGATGGGGAAAAGAGCTCTGCGCCTCTCCATGATCAAGGGGGGGAATTGTTCGTTAATTCCAAAAGGTTTATCCTTGAGGCTTTTCCCAAGACTTCTGATGTACTCACGCTGCTTAAAGTATTCAAACTTTGCCACAATCGGTCTGGGTCCCATGGGAGCTGCAGAGTTTTGGAGTGCGCTGGCGTATGTCCTCTTTTTTCCAATCCGGTGGACTCGGGCAAAGGTAATGTCGGTCACCATCTCTGTTGAGATCCTTTATGAAGAAAGTTTTCAGCAGTTCTTCGAGGTTTTCGTCATTTTGTTCTGATATTCCTTTAAATATTAAGTTATTTCTCATTGACCTGGTTTGAAGGTCCAGCAGAGATTCTTTCAGGAGCTTATTCTCATTTTTCACGTGTGTGATTTCTGTTTGCAGGGTCGCCACAGTATTTTTAAGCTCATCTGTTTCTTTTTGATAGGTTGAAACAATGTTTTTGAGTTCTGTGACGTAGCTCAGGAGCATGTCCAGAATGTCCAGTTTGTTTAGTTTTTCCAGATGTTTCAGTTTTTCATCAACTAACAGGACAATGCTGTGCTCCGTATCAGTTAAATCTGGAGATTGTAGCAGCTCTTGACTGGACATACGCTTCCTTTTATCGGATCTTGTATGTCTGTCAAATGTGGTGGGTTGGGTACCAGGATTGGGTGTGCTGAAGAGGGTATCAGCGTCTGCTTTGGTCGGGGAACTCATATCCTCGTTTGTTGCTGCAGTGTTTGGAAACTGCAGGTATGATCCAAGGAGGGATTCGTTCTGGAAAAAGGTGGTTTGATGTGCTGCCAATGCTGAGTTTGGCTCCAGTTTAATTGATTATTACTTTTGCTAACTTACATTTGAATCAGGAAAAGATATTTGGTCACAAAGATTGACGAGTTACTTCATGACCTGGCGTTCCGCGTGCTAGTGTGACGTCATCACGTCATGCTGCGTCATCCTGATCCCTGGATGATCAGGATCACTTCTCCTTTAAAACACTGTATTCACTGAGCCACAGAGAGTCACTGACACACTGATCACTGACCTGTTGTGATGGAAAAAGTACTCAGATCCTTTACTCCAGTAAACACATTAATACCACAATGTAAAAATACCTCATTACAAGTAAAATCTTGCATGTAATTGTTTCCTTTTTGGAAAAGTCAACATTTTTATTGCTTTTGTTGTACTTCAATGGTACTCTTATTGGTATGTTTGGATTACTAAATACAGACCAGCAAACTCATAAGAGAAGAAAAAGGTGACATCTTGGTAAACCAATCTCCTGTAACGGGTATAGAGTGAACCCAATTGCAGCACAAATGGAACCAGGTTTCTTGAATTAACAGTCTTTATTCAACAGATTAAAGCACAGGAACACAGTAGAGCAGGTGAGTATGGCGGGATTCGAACACTGGTCTCCCGTGTGCCGGGGATAGCAGAGCAGGGGAGTATGGTGGGATTCGAACACAGGTCTCCCGTGTGCTAGGCAGGCAAGTTACCACCGGACCAACAGTGCAGGCAGAGATTACTGGGGACTCGTGAGCAGGTAAATGTCCAAAAGTTCTCAATAGGCTCAACGAGTGCAGGGAAGGGAATAAGCACAAACTCACTGCTGGTGGAAGTCTTCCTGGAAGATGGCTCAGATGAGGGCTGGCTGTGGATCCAGACCTTGAGACGGAGTCGGCGGGGCTGACTGGCACCAGAGGAGGTGAGCTGACGAGGTGAGTCTCTCGGCTGAGCAGGAACAGGCTGAGTGCCAACCAGCCACAGGCAGACGAGTAGCAGAAAACAGGCAGGCGATGCTCGTAGTCGGGGACAGAAGGCTGATGGATTTACCGGGGCGGAGACGTGAAGCAAAGGTCGGAGGCAGGTCAGGTCGATACCAGGTGAGCAGTCGGGAATCAGCGCTGGAGAGTCAGGCATGAGAGCGAAGACAATCCGGCAAAGAGTGAGTGGAGTGAAGCTGCATATATACTGGCTTGATTGGAGATGGTGAGCAGGTGACAGCAGCAGGTGGAAGCAGTTAGCTGATGAGGGGTGTGGCTGAGCAGCAGAGCAGGAGAGCAGACTGTGACATCTCCTGTGGGGGGTCTGGGGACATCCTGCTCCAGAGGAAAAGTGTCCTGATTTTAACATGTTAACGAAGCATTCTAGTGACTGTTTCAGTTAAGATTGTCTTACATCTTCTGTTTGTGGTTTCTGCAGAAATGAATACCTTTACTTTTATTTTTGTACTTCAGTAAAAAGTACTAAGCAAGGTACTACAGTAAAAGTAAAATTACTTTACTTAGTACTTACCTAGTACTTAGTACTAGAATGCGCAACATTTCTTAATTGATCACTTGATAAATTGCCAGAATAATTGATAGATTACTTGATTACTAAAAGAATCGAAAGCTGCAGCCCTAATTGTGATTCTTGTTGCAAAGACCCTCCACCCAAAGGTCCTGAATGATTACAGGCCAGTTGCCCTCACTTCTCTGGTCATGAAGTCCTTTGAGAAGTTGAGTGCATGTCCAGGGAACTATCCTTATCCACAGGTCCTACCCAGGGTTGTGTTCTCGCTCCACTCCTTTATATTCTGTGTACAGATTATTTTTTAAACTTGTGCAAAAACTTATTTGCATAACTCAATGTCTAAAAAACGAAAAGAGTATAGATTTCAGACGCAGTCTTCCCCTACACAGACCACCATCACTGAGGGTCAAGAGGTGGAAGCTGTTGTCAGTTATAAATGCCTCGGTTTAGTCATTGACAACAGGCTCACTTTTGATTGTAAGGCTCTTCTGTCTGCAGAAACTTGCTAAGTTTCATGTAGACAGGTCCCTAATGACTCTCTTTTACAGATCATACATTGAATCAATATGATCCCTTTTCCCTCATCTGTTGTATGACTGTCTAAGAATTAAATCTAAGAATGCATTGGCAAAGATAGTCAACACATGCAGCAAAATCATGGGAGTCCAAACAGAGTTACCTGTCTGCTTTGTACAGTCAGATGGTGAAGAAGGCAAATTCCATCCTTACTGATAGCACCCACCCTCTTCACCAGGACTTTCAACTCCTACCCTCTGGCACCCGTCTCAGATTCTCCTCGGTTAAGACAAACAGATATAGGCACTCGTTCATCCCCACAGCCATTACCCTTCTTAATGCAGGTAACAGGATATAGCTGGATAATCATGCTTCGGGATTCGGTAGACATATCGGATAATTATATATATATGTATATATATGTATATGTGTATATATATATATATATATATATGTATATACATACATACATGTTTTTTTGTTTTTTTTTTTCATGTTGCTGTCGCTGGTCGACTTTAAGTGGCAAAGTTGTGATGTATACTGGTCATATTTTATGTAGCGGAATGACAGCTTTGCCATCGTTTTTTTTTTTTTTTTTGTTTGTTTGTTTTTAACTTTTTATTTTTTTTCTCAGTATAGGCATGTTGTTCATTACATCTTTGTATAGCATAACAGAAGAGTTGATCACAGTTAAGTGAATTCAACTATGACATGTAGCTAAGAATTTAACATAACAAAAGTACCAAATACATAATAGATACAGAAAATACATAGTTAACTCATTAATGAAAGAGAAATTAAAAAAATAATACTTTTTGTTTAAAAAAATTACACATGAAATTCAATAAATACAATGAACTAAAAAATATATATATATAAATAAAAATTAAAAAAGGGGGGGTTGGGTAAATTTCCATGCTGTGCTTCTGCTGCAAAATCAGTTGGCCATTGGGACAAATAAAGTTGAAAGCTAAAATAATTTTAATAGTTATTTTAATTTTTACTTTGTTGCGTTTATTTGGGGTCATTTAACTCCATATGCTTTCTTTCCAGTGTTTTTAATTTGGTTGTTAATTTGGCCAATATTTCTTTTTCTTCCTTGAAGACCACATTATAAGTTTACCCCTCAGCATCCCATAAAACACTTGGTGATATATCCTCATTATTATTCAATTCAAGATACTCCTTAATTTCCTGCTTAATAAATTCTTCACATTGACGATCATTCAGAAGTGCAGTGTTGAGTCTCCACATAGTGCTCTTAGGCTGAACATCCAAGTGAAATCTCAAGTACACCCCAGCATGATCAGACACATCTGTGATTCCTATACTGCAATCTATAATTCTGTGTCTCTGACTGAAACAT
>JAWZSL010000155.1:72717-83357 GCA_034769285.1 Lutjanus argentimaculatus
AACAACATCAACACAGAACTGGGCCTTGAGACCACACGGGCGGTTTTGAGACGGTACCCTGATCCCTCCCGCCCCAATACACAACTAGTTTTCCCTCTTAAAAATCTGCCTAGAAAATAATGATTTCTTATTCAATGATGTACATTATCTTCAGATCCATGGGACGGCAATGGGACAGCGGTTTGCTCCGGCATATGCGAACATATATATGAGCGAGTGGGAGCGGGAGGCCTTAGCCAAATGCCCCCATAAACCTCTTTTTTATCTGCGGTTTTTAGATGACATCATCGGAGCGTGGCCCTACGACCGGGCCTCCTTCGATGATTTCATCTCCATCTTGAATGATCACCACCCACACATTAAAGTAAAAGCAACTATTCATCCTATGGAGGTTAATTTTCTGGACACAACTGTTTTTCTTGAGTCTATTACTCCTGTTTCCAAACGTATGTGCACGAAGGTATATTTTAAAACTACGGACACGCACGCGTTATTACATAAATCCAGTTATCATCCCAAACACACATTTAAAGGTATTATTAAGTCCCAATTAATTCGGTTTTTTCGCATCTCCTCGCGGCTGTCAGATTTCCATGAGGCTACAACTGTTCTTTTCTCAGCACTCCGTGTGCGTGGCTATTCCAAACGGTTTCTTAGGACGATCAAAAACGAAACATTGGCTGAACTGGCTCCCGCTCCCACTCGCTCGCGCTCTCCTCCGCGTACCTGCCTCCCCTCTCCCACCTCACCCTCCCTCTCCCTTCTTGCATAAGACCTGACTATTCATGACATGCAGGAGGAGACCACCACTGCCTCCACACAATCCACCAGACCCACGGCAGCATCACCGGTCTCTGACGTCGACCGTGACCGGTGCTCTCCTCCTGCAGCTCCTCTCCCTCCCCTTTCCCCGGCCCAGGATTGTTACCCTGCCGCCGGACCTTTCCTGCCTCCCTCTTCTCCTGCCGCCTCTATTGTTTCTGTTTTATCCCCCCCTCCCTCCAGTACCAATCCCCCTTCCCCTCCCTCAGAAAAAATTCTTCCACTAGTCTCCACTTTCTCTTACTCAGTTTGTCGATTACACCAGACATTGAAACAGGAATTTTCTAAAATACAGCAGCATCATCCTCCCTTTCATAACTATAAAATAATTTCGGCTTTCCGCCGTAACCCAAATCTTCGAGATCTCCTGGTCCGCTCGCGGTTCTCCTCTCACACACGTGCGCCTCTACCTCCCGAGGCCCGACACTTCAGACCCCGCAAATTGATTTCCAATCCACACAGCAACTGTTCTTTCCCTCCTCATGGTACTCACTCTCTCCATGACAGCAATATAGTATACATCATCACTTGCACAGACTGCCAGAAACATTACATAGGGGAAACCCAGAATGCCCTTCTTCTTAGGCTACAACAACATCTACGTAATATTTCTGGCAATCTCCTCACTACATCTTTAGTCTCTCACTTTCAATCTCATTCCATTAATTCTCTTATTATTTCTGGCTTAGAGCAAAACAGTATGTGGACCTCGGGGCAGAGGAAACGAGCCGAACGTGTGTGGATCCGCAGACTGGGCACACTGTCACCTTTGGGATTGAATGATTTACTTTAATAATTTTTTCCCTCCCTCTTCTCCCCTTGTTCTTTTTCAGCAGGCCCCCTCCCTTTTCTTTTTCCCTCCCCCCCCCCCCTTTCCTTCCTCTTCTCTCCCTTTCCCTCTCAATTGTTCCCTCCAACAGCTAGTACATCACGGCGCGGACGGTATCCCTGAGCCTTGATTCTCCTTCTGGTTTACCTTAGCCCTTACTTGCTCCCCCTTTCCTCTCTCTCCCTCTTCCTTCTCCTGCAATTGTTTTTTTTCCCTCCCTTTCCTTTTCCTGCCCCTTACCCATCACCTTCCCCCGTTCCCCTTCCTAATTAATTCCCTCCCCTCTACCAGCCCACTTGTAAATTTTTCTACTGATGGAAAATACCTTAATTATTTAAAAAAAAAAATTGTTTCCCTCCCTCCCTCTCCTTTCTCGCCCCCCCCCCTTTTTTCCCCCTCTTTTCTTCTTTTTTTCCTCTCCCTTTTTCCTCTTACTTCCATACTCCATCTCTTTTTCCTTGATTTCCTACCCCTTTTTTTTCCCTACTCCCCCTCCCGTTCTTCCTATTATCCTTCTTCCCCTCCTCTCCCCTTTACCCTTTCCTCCCTTCTTCCTACTCTCTCCCTCCCCTCTCCCAATTTACCCCCCCTTCCCTCCCCTGTCCCTTCTCCTCACACAACCTTCCTTCCCTTTCTTTTCCCTCACCCTTTCCCTCTTCCTTTTCCCCTCAATACCCCCCTTCCCCCTATCCCCACCTCGTTTCCGGTCCTCCCGATACCCTTCCCCTTCCCCCTTTCCCTTACCCTAACCTCCCTTTCCCCCCCACCCTCCCTTTCCTCCAATCCTTTATACCCTCCCCCCTCCCCTACCCCAACCTCCTCTCCCCCTCCACCCCCCCCCCCCTTTATACCCTTCCCCTTCCCCTAACCCTCCCCCCTTCCCCTAGTCAGAACCTCCCTCTTCCTTCCCTCTTCACACCTCTTTCCTTCCCTCCCTTCCCTGTCCCCCTTCCCTCCCCCCTTCCCTTTCCCCTATCCTAATCCCTTCCTTCCCATCTCTCCTTTTTTCCCCTCCTCCTGATACCTCTCCCACTCCCCTTTCCCTTACCCTAACCTCCTCTCCCCTTTCTCTGTCCTTTTGCCTTGTTTCTTCTTTTCTCCCTCTCTTTTTTCCTTTTCCTCCCCTCTCCTCTTTCTATCCTCCCACCGACCTTTTCCTTTTCTTTCGTCCCCTTCTTGGATTGGATTTCAAGCAGCACAATACTTCATAGTATGAATGCAGTGTTAAAACACAAACAGCTAAAGCTAGCTCTGCCCAGACACTAAGCCTCTTACTTGGCTCGCTTCGTCAAGCGGTCGGGCGTTTGTCGTCGTTCTGCGGTTCGGCTTGGCTCCTTGCAGCTTGGACAACGATGGATCCGTACTAGCTGATGTACGGTGGCTGCTTCTCGGCAGGGATGCGGGGAATGCAGCGGGTAAATCGGTCGAAGGCAGTTCTGTTCCTTAGCTTCTGCAGGCTGATGCGGGCTGTGTTGCGCAGCGTCCTTGGCGTGGATCCGAAAGTGAAACGTTCGGTTGAACAAAAAGGGAAAAAAAAAGGTAAATCCCTGGGCTCGTCCAGCAAGAGAGAGAACAAGTAGCCTTGCTACCAAAAGGAGAGAGGTAAAAAGAGAGTAACGTTATTGGGGTTACCTCCTTACGGTAACCGGAGTTACAACAGGAATCAAGGAAGGTGCGGGCGTCCCCGGTAGTTATAGCAACCGTGATGTCATGGCCGAGAAGCAGGACGTCACGTGGGTTCCGGTGACTCTCATCCCTCATCCAATGAGAGTCCAGGATTGGACTCCACCGGATTTCACACCTGGGTGTGAAAACCGCAATGACTGTTGGGAAACGGAGTCTTCTTAGGACTCCTTTTGTTTGAGCTCTGACCTTTCCTGTGGTGGTCAGGCTGCAATGAGGCCATGTAGGCCTCAGTCGGATGTTGAGGCCCAACACTGTCTCTCCTAATAAGACCAGGTCTTCCCCAGAATGTCCACCAATTATCTACAAAGCCCACATTATTATCTGGACACCACCTTGACAGCCAGTGGTTGAGGGATGACATGCAGCTAAACATGTCATCACTGGTCATGTTAGGCAGGGGCCCAGAGAAAACTAGTCCAACATAGTTTTTGCATATGTACACACCGACTCAATGTTAATTTTAGTGATCTCCAAATGGGATAATCGGGCATCATTACCACCAATGTGAATAA
This sequence comes from Lutjanus argentimaculatus, assembly GCA_034769285.1. Classification (NCBI taxonomy): domain Eukaryota; kingdom Metazoa; phylum Chordata; class Actinopteri; order Lutjaniformes; family Lutjanidae; genus Lutjanus; species Lutjanus argentimaculatus. The sequence goes on from JAWZSL010000155.1 coordinate 76,567, forward strand.
CGATCTTACCATATCTACGATTAGCCTTAGCCAGCAGGTTTAAATTTGATTCAATGTCACCCGCTCTGGCCCCAGGGATGCATTTGACTATGGTCGCTGGTGTCGCTAGTTTCACGTTTCGCACTATGGAGCTGCCAATTACCAGAGTTTGTTTCTCAGCAGGTGTGTCGCTGAGTGGGGAGAATCTGTTAGAAACGCGAAGGGGTTGGTGGTGAGCCGTGGGCTTTGTTGTAGGAATATGCTTCCTTCAGACAGTTACCCAGCCTCTCGGCTGCTCGGGACCTGCAGGGCGATGGCTAGCAGGAGCTACACTAGGTCGGCCCACACCGGCTATTGGGGTCTGGCTATCTACTGTAGCTGATGGAGTTTCCATGGTGCAGAGCCACGCTTCTCTCTCTCTAAGCCTCACCTCCAGCACTACAGATAAACTACACTTATTACAATTACCATTATCGCTAAAGGAGGCAGGCAAATAACTAAGCATGTGACACACCGAGCAAGAGCGAGCAGGAGGGGGAGAGAGAGGCCATGGCTAGTTGCTAGGCTAAAGCTAACATTAGCTAGCAAAGACAGGGAAGGTGAAAACAACTGTGATTAGCGATAAAGCTGCTTAAAATGGGGTCACAGCAAGCAGTACAAAAGTAGTTTGAAAGTAAAGCGGGTAATTGGTCAAGTTTTAATGGAATATACTGGGCTAAGCTGGAGCTGCAAACATCCGCAGTCCACAACACAGCAACAGGAAATGACAATACACTTACCATATCAGCCACGTATGCAGTATACCATGTGCAGTGTGCCCACAGTGTGAACCTGTCATATTTATATACCATCAGGTACACAATGGAGTGTCTGTGGCCTCATTGACAGGTTGTGAAGAGAATTATGAGGTATGGTGGCCAAGGCCTCAATGGAAAGTTCAGTCTGTGAGGGAGCAGAAATTGTGGTGGAGGGAGACGGTGAATTGAATAAAATGGTCGGACAGATGAAGTGGGGTTTAATAGTTCCATTTGTTGTGGAGCAGTTCAGAGTAAAAATCAAGTCAAGGGTATTGCATGCTTTGTGTGTGGGAGGGGCAGAGAAACATTTGAGGTAAAATTATGACAGCATTTAATTTTCATTTAACCTTTAAACTCAGAAATACATTGAGGTAGAGACCTCATTTACAATGTAGCTGAGTGAAACAATAAAAGCTTCGACACAGAGAAAGCCAAAGAGAAGTGTTGGGCCTACGACAGTTGGGGCCTACATGGATTTACGACAGCCTAAACCCCACAGAGCTCAAACAAAGGGAGTCCTAAGAAAACCTTCTCCCAACAATCATTGCGGATTTCACACCCAGGTGTGAAACCCGGTGGAGTCCAACCCTGGGCTCTCGTTGGATGAGAGTCCCGGAACCCACGTGACGCCCTGCCTTCCGGCCGTGACGTCACCGTTGCTATATCAACCAGAGACGCCCGAAGTTCGCTCTCTTCCATGCAACGCTCGCTCTTCCGTGCGACGTTGGGTTGCTGATAGGAACGAGACCTGCAACTCCCTTTTGTCTACAAGGCCACGTGTTCTCTACCTCGCTGGACGAGCTCGGAGACTTTCCTTTTTATTTTCACATTTTTCTTTTGCTCAACGGACGTTTTTATTTTTGTTTCCCCGGATCCACGTTGAGGACGCTGCGCAACATAGCCCTCACCTGCCTGCAGAAGCGAAGGAACGGAATTGCCTTCGACCAATCCACTTGCTGCATTCCCCCGCATCCCCGCCGAGGATCAGCCACCGTATGCCAGCTGGTACGGACCCGTCGTTGTTCAAGCCGCGAGGAGCCGAGCTGAACCCCAGAACGACGAGGAACGCCCGACCGCTTGACGAAGCGAGCCAAGTAAGAGGCTTAGTGTCTGGGCAGAGCTAGGTTTAGTTGTTTGTGTGGTTTTTATTGAAAGTGCCTTAACTATTGTGTGCTGCTGGAAGTTGTCTTAGTGTTATTGCTTCTGTTTTCCTCTGCGTCATGTTGTTTTCTCCCTCTCTAGCCGCCGCGCTAGTGAGAGAACTTGTTTAACTAACATCACGGGACCGCTCCCGTGATCGTTGGCCGTGGTGTGTGAAACAGCAGATCGCCTTTTATCTGTTAAAACCAGCGACCGCGGTAGACGGACCTTAAAGGCCGTTACCCGTGTCTCTGTGTGATTAAAGACGATCCTCGTGTTTGCTACCCCTCTGCCTGTGCCTTCACCCACTCTTCTTCCTTTCTGACCCCCTTTCACCTACTGAACCAACACACATACACCTACACACTCATACACGCATAACTACACATTCGCTCCCTATAGGTGGTGAGCCAACCCCCTAGTGTAGTGCTGCTATTTCATCTCTTCCCCCTTTCTGTAAAGGCATGTGTGAGCTTAGGCCATCAGCCACATACCTTTAAATCACGCGGTCACTCCTCGTGGCCGGAACCAGGACATACCACTTCCCTCACGTGGTACGCCCAACTTCCTGCCCTCCTCCTTTCTTTCCTCTCTCTCTCTCTCTCTCCTCTCCTACACACACACACACACATACACACGCTCCTTTCTCATCATAGCTTAGTAGAAGTAGTTTATAGAAATAGGTGAAGTATATGAATATTTGTTCATTAAGTGCGATGTCGATTGTAAATTGATTTATTATCCTTGTTGAATAAATATTGTTATATTTTTCCTAAAAGCTATGTCTGCGACTGTTTTGTGCATCTATTGCGACAAAAGCTGATTGACAGAGTCTGTGCTCGGATCTCACGATCCTTTTTGATTAAGTTAAATGATTGATGCCTTTCAGGCCTCAATTATTTAATTAATCCATTTTTGAGACTGATATTTCCCATAAGGTTATTGGTCCCTGTTTACAGGGTGGTGCCCCGAGTTATTAATATTATTAACTTTTAATAATTTTAATATTTTTATTATTTTAATAATCAATTATTTTTAATAATTATCAATTATTGCTAATAACCTTGTGTGCTCCCTCTGGTCCCAACAGAAGCTTGCATAAAAGTGGCGACAAGAATAAAAGAAACACAATAAAACTGCAATAATAAAAAAATAAAAACAAATAAAAGCATCAATAATGAATAAAATGGTTAAAATACAAAGCACATTAATCAGGTAAAACAACACCACCTAGAAGTAAAATGTGACACAATTAAAGATTTAAATTGCCCTAGGGAAAAAAATGATGAGAGCTTTAAATGGTTCTGCATGTTGTTCCATGTTGCAGGTGCACAATATGAAAAACTGGATTTTCCAAGTTCAGTAAAAACAGTTGGCACCTGTAGTGTAATCAAGTCACTGGACCGAGTTTGATAAGAACCCACATTAAAAGAAAGCATGGAACTGATATAAGAAGGTAAAAGACCAATAAGAGCTTTATAAATAAATAAAACCCAGTGCCTTTCACGTCTTATACCAAGAGAGGGCCACCCAACCTTGGAGTACAGATCACAATGATGGGTGTTATAACTGTCTCCAGTGATGAATCTTAATGCAGAGTGATAAATGGAGTCCAGGGGCTTAAGAGTCGCAGCAGAGGCATGCATATACAAAATATCACCATAATCCAACACTAATAAAAAAAGTTGCCTCAACAAGCATCTTTTTGCAATGGGGCGGAAAGGAGAGCCTGTTTCTATAATAGAAGCCAATTTTACTCCGCAAGGAAGTCACCAGTTTAGAAACATGATGTTTAAAGGTTAATTTATCATCTAACCAAACACCAAGGTACTTATACTCAGTGACCCTTTCAATAACTGTATTGTTGATGGCAGAGATGATGAGGTTGTCATTAATACTATTTTTTGATCTGGTGAACAACATGAATTTGGTTTTGTCTGCATTGAGAACCAGTTTATGATTATTGAGAGCAACTTGGACATCAAAAAAGCAGTGATGGAGGGAATTTATGGCTGAGTGTGCATCATTGGCAATACAGCAGTGATGTGAATATCCATACAGACAAAACCCAAGCAGCTGGCCCCCTGTCCCCTGTGACAATCAGCAGTGTGTTGTAGTCATGGATCACTGAGTGACACGTCTAGTCCCTGTCTGAAGATTCTCAGTCATCCGGGTCATGGAATTTGTGAAGTTATTGTAGGCAACTGAGCTTGCCTCTTGAAGACATTTCACCTCTCACTCAAGAGGCTTCATCAGTTCTAACTGACTAGTGGGGAGTTACAGGTATTTAATCACGGTTGGGTCATTAACATCTTGAGAGAGGGGTATGTGGCTCATGTACCCACCCCTCTGTTAAGTGAATTGGGGTCACCTGGGTAAAGGTGTGAGTGGGGTCGTTAAGGTTGTTAAGAGTCGTTGACTTGTCCTGTCACCATGTGAGTTGTTAGATTACAGTCCTAAAATCACTCCCCAAGCAGATTAACAACCATCTACACTCATCCTAACCTACACCCTACGTGGCTGATTGTGTCATAGACCTCCTCATTTGAAGGATGGTCATTCCAAGTTAACAAATGGGCTGTTTGTCCTCTCAAACCATCTGTCCTCCTTGGCCAAAATATGAACATTGCTATCCTCAAAGGAGTTTCATGGAGCGTAGGTGGACCACTGAGTCCTGACCTGAGGTATTGCCTCTCCTGTGTCGTGCCATATGCTTATGCAGCAGTTTAGTTTCCCTAATGTACAGGTCTGAGCATTCCTCACTGCACTGGACTGCATACATGTCTAGTTCAATTACAAAGTTCCCCATCTGGCACCCTGATGGGCAGTATACAACTACCACAAACTGCTTAAAGGGAACAGTAACACTGATTACCTGATATTCAAAGGGGGAGTCCTCCAGGATTTCCCTATATTTTGCTGCATTCTTTTGACCCTCTACCTTTACAAGCCTTCCAGGGCCTGCTGATAAGCATCCCCACAGCATGATGCTGCTGCCACCATGCTTCACAGTGTGGATGGTGTGTTTGTGGTGATGTGTAGTGTTTGGGGTCCGCCAAACAGCATCTAGTCTGATGGCCAGAAAGCTCCATTTTGGTCTCAGACCAAAGAACCTTCTTCCACTTGACCATGGAGTCTCCCACATGCCTTTGGGTGAGCTCTAGTCAAGATTTAATGAGCTTTCTTCAACAGTGGTTTTCTCTGACACTCTTCCATAAAGCTTTGACTGGTGAAGAACTCGGGCAACAGTTGTTGTCTGCAGAGTCTCTCCTATCTCAGCTGCTGAAGCTTTTAACTCCTTCAGAGTAGTCAGAGGTGTCTTGGTGGCCTCCCTCACTTGTCTCCTTCTTGCACAGTCACTCAGTTTGTGAGGAAGTCCTGCTCTAGGCACATTTACACCTGTCATATTCCTCAATAATGGATTTAACTGAACTCCAGGGGATGTTCAGTGACTTGGAAATTTTTTTGTATCATCTCCTGACTTCTACTTTTCAATAACCTTTTCTCTGAGTGTTTTTGTCTTCATGGCGTAACTGCAGCTATGAATACTGATTAACCGGTGACTAGACCTTCCAGACACAGGTGTCTTTACTACAAACACTGGAGACACATTCACTGCACTCACCTGATCTCCATTTCACTAATTATGCGACTATAAGCCCCAATTGGCTGTTGAACTAGGTCAGTCACTTTAAAGGGGGTGAATATTTATGCAATCACTTATTTTGCATTGCATATTTTTAATTAATTGACACTATGGCTTTTCTGACACAAATTTACAAAAAAACTCAACGTGAAAACAGATTTTTAGAAATTATATTGACCAATTAAATTTATAAAAGCAATAAAAAGGGAAAACATCCAAGGGGGTGAATACTTTTTATAGGCACTGTACATCTGAGAGCTAATAGTACACATGCAAGGCTCTAGTCATGTGAGAACATGAATAAATGCCATAAAGCAAAGTTCAAGTTTCATAGGATGCACGTTCATGAAAGAGCTGTGCCACCAAGGTCTACTGTAGATCATGAGCGGAGGTCTGAACATGAATGCTGGGACACCTGCTTGTAATGAGTTGCAGTAGTCAGTGCATGATATTACGAGAGCCTGTACCAGGAGTTGTACCGCATGCTCAGACAGGTACGGTCTGATCTTTCTGAAGTTGTACAAGGCAAATTGACACAAGGTGATTGGGGCCATGAGGACCTTGAAGGGTGAAGCAGCATGAGAACCATTTTCCAACCACATTCCCATGAAAACGATCTACCTAGAGAAACAAATCTCAGGTTACTTCACAATGGAAGAAGTACCTCCTTAAAAATGAGTGTATAAAGGGGGGTATTTAATGGAAAAACTATAGTCAATAGGAGTTGGTTATTGTAAGGCAAGGAAAACTCTGGCTGATGATTTCTCAAAATATATACTAGCAGGGTTGATATAAGGACAACGTGTGGTCTACAGCAAGAAAGATCATTATGACCTGCGTGTGCCGTGCCTCACCTCTTTTAAGCCCTTGAGAGAGATTGTCAAACTCCTATTGGCCAAGAGAGAAATGTGCCAAGCTGCTCTCAATTATGTAGGAGCCAGTCCCCACACCCTGCACAACAGGTGTTCTGAATAACCCTTCAATCAATCCAGGACCTTCAACATTCAGGTAAAATGAACTGGGGAAAAATGACAGCAAATAACAAAGAATCAGTGACTGCTACATGCTGGCTTCATAAACAGCCAATCTGCTGCTCATCTACAGCATATTTTTGTTTGTTTGATTCACATGCTGCCAATTTATTCTCCTCACTTTCAGCATATTTTCTGTAACTCTTGTTTGTTGGTTGACTTCACTGCATCATACTCCAGCGATTGATAGTTTGTGAT
>JAWZSL010000156.1:0-79210 GCA_034769285.1 Lutjanus argentimaculatus
GCTAACGTTAGCTCAGTGGTGCTAAATCTGCTAGTGCTAACTTTGTTGAGAGAAAAGTACAGACAATAGTTGGTTAATAATTTTCAAAACTCACCAGGCAGACCGATCTCCTCCGCCACCTTCCTCCACGCCAGGTCCTTTTTGCTGCGGACCTTGTAGAGGGGCGAGGTGACATCATAAATTTCGGGGTGGCCACAGACAGCCACGATCAGTTTATCCTCCATTGTCAAACAATGCGGGGAAGAGAAGCGGGCGGGACAACAGTACGTAGTGACGTCGGTGACGGCACGAAAACCTCAATGCTGATAGGCTGCTCCAACACAGCATCAAGCAAATATTTCGCTCGAGTTCAATATTTTGAACTTGCGCGAATAGGCGAATTACGCGAATTTCGCATGTATGCTCCATTCGCTGTTTACTGGCACCGGCAAAATGAGGAGGTGGTGCTCTGCAGCACTCAGTCCTCGGGAGTGTGACCAATCACAGCAGAGTGGGCTCGGCGGGAGGCATACATGGAGGAGGGCTGAGTAAATTACACAGACCGTTTACAAGGAGGAGATGCAGCGAGAGGCACAGCGTCCCGAAGATCTACAAAGCTTTGTGTGCAGGTAATCGTGTGTAGCTGCTCTATAGGAGTCCAAAACTCAAATACAAAGGCCTGAAAATGAGTATAATAGGTTCTCTTTAAGGACGTCATCAACAACGGCATTTCAATCAGGAGAGACTTTAGAGTAAGATTAAATAGTTTATTGCACATGCATGAGATCACAAAGTAGAAAGTCTTTGGTGGTTAGACCCCATTGTAGTGAATAGAATATGCACGTATATAAATAGGGGGTGATGGAGCAGGAGTGAAGAGGAAATCCCCCCGGGGTCTAGACACTGGTGGTGGTGGTAATGGGATGACGATGCAGAAGCTAGGTGAGGTGAAGAGGCTCTGAACTCTTGCTGCCTGGACCTGATGAATGGCATGGAGGAGGGTCGAGGTGATGGACTCTGACTGCCTGGGTCCGAAGACTGGAGGAGAGGGGGTGGAGGAGGGTTGTGCATTGTCTGTATGGCACTGATGGAGCAAAGACAGTGGAGATTTAAAGTTTGACAGCAGCAGCAATTGACTGGCAACGAGACCGTGGCAAAATCTGATTAGATAGTAGAGAGGAAGGTGAACACCCACAATCAGCTGATTACAGGGAGTAGGAGGAGTGAGAGAGTAGAGGAAAAATTGTGAATGAATACAGCGTAATCCTTCCTGACTGAACCGGCTGATTTCATGGTTTTCCCTTATGCCTCTGTCTTGGCAATACTGGTTTTAGACACCATTCTTTGTTCAGATTCTAATTGATCAACATCAAGTGAAACACTGTGCACAACCAGTGGTTCGTTAGATTTCAAGCCTGGTGAACCACTGGGAACCCACCAGGCTCTTTTGTGTGCTGACGTCCAGCATAGAGACAGAGACTACTCAGGACGAGTACGAGAGAGGCAGCATGTGAACATAGACATGTGAACATGCTCTGTATCAAAGCACGTATCGAAGCTCATTAATTACCACTAGTTACCACTTTTATGTGCTCATAATTTCTTTGAACAGCGTTTTTTGCCCTCACATTCACACATTCCACAACATTAAGTCTCTCTCAGCTCTGAGTAAAACCTCTTCTAGTTGCGAGTTGAAATCTTTTTGGCTGGACTGCAGAGGCACCATATTAACACTGTAAATCAAATAAATATAACAGGCAGTGCGGTGGTGCAGTGTTTAGCACTGTCCAGGGTGTACTCTGGCTCTCACCCAATGTCAGCTGGGATAGGCTCCTGAATATTGCGATAACTAAACAGTACTGATATCAAAGTCGAAATTTTGGTATTAGGACAACACTATTGTTGTGTGTATATGTTAGAGCTCTGCCATTAAAATGTTTATTGCACATTGTTAAAATTGGTATGAAGCTTTAGGATCAATATATAGCTTAATTATCTCCATCTAATATTGGGAATGATATGTTATTATTTGAACGGGAAGGATCCTTTTGCTAATGTAGAATTGCAGTTTTGAATACGATATAACCTGTGGCTTGTTTTTCCACTTTAGATGCTGTCTGCACCACATTCAGTACAACACAAACAAAAATAATGGCCACCATAAGCAAATATTTGAAATATGCCTCGGAGAGGATGGGTGGTGGTGGCCGCAAAAAGAACCCAGACCCCCAACCCCCCCCCGACACACACCATGAGGTATGGACACTGGGGGACAGCGCCTCTCCCTGATTTCACACGCACACACACCCTGAGGTATGGACGCTGGGGGACAGCGCCTCTCCCTGATTTCACAAGCAACACCCTTGAGGACTGGATGCTGTGGGACAGTCTTCAGTCTATAGTTAATGTCTATAGTTTTCTTTACAAACATATACAAATTGTCTATTTTCGTGTTTGTTGAATGGTTTCGTTCAGGTTTCAGGTTCTGGCCTGCACTGTCATTTTTTTAATTTTTGCAGGCTGTTGGAGGGCTGTAGATACCTAGGTGTTAAAATTGGACTTTGTTTGTTTGTTTGTTTGTTTGTTTTAAGTGGCATTCTATGAGATACTGATGTGTTACCTGCAGTAATATAGCAGTATTCTATATTTAGAATATTTTCACCACTTTGTCTTGCTGCTAGAAAGCCCTTTCATTTAGAACTACATTATTTCAATCGTAGAATGACAGTAATCCCATGCATAAGTGCACTTTATGCAGAGGAATATGTATGTTCTACAGTCGATATATAAATATTCTAAATATACAGTGTTTCAGTCTGCAGCAGTACATCCCTTAAGTTTGGTCCTTTGTCCCCCAGTGATCCTCCAAACTGGGGGTTTGCCGGCTGTCATCAGGTAATACACTGATCATTGATCAGCTGAAAAACAGGCTGATTTGGAAAACAGACGGAACTGGAAATGTAGCTGTTGACAGTGCAGATACTGAGCAGAGAGGCCACTGTTGTTGCAGTTTTACTGTATAAATGTGTTATATTTTCATTAATTGAACAAAATATATACACAGTGTGACAGAACGCCTTCCCATCTTTGTAAGATAAATTGTAACAACTGCTTTCCCACATATTGTTCAGGAAGGTGCCACTATCTTTTTCCAGGGAATCTCATTTGATTACATTCAATGTTTTCCCATGATGTCTGTGTAAATGTACAGTAAATCTCTGAGTCAGTATTGTCGTGTTGATCCAATTGTAAACTAGGTTTCAATATATTTGAACAATTGCAAATTTGTGCACAATGCAGTGAAAAGGACTTGTCTTAATGTATTTTGTGTGTCTATGTCATTACACCTGCCCAGAGGACAACATTTACAGAAATGTCTATTAATGACATAACTTTCTTAAATAAAAATCAATCCATTTCCAAACGGTATCGAAATGGCATTGAATATCGAAAATATGAAATTCCAGTGTTGTGACAACACTAGTGCACTGGCCCTGTAACTTTTAACTGTTAAAATAAAATTATTGGTGTTGAAGAGTAAGATGTTGAAACAAGGTCACAATTTCAATGTTCTGGACCTTCATCTACCAGTCCTGCGCCAGTGGCTATGATGGAGGAGGTTGTGTTGGAGGAGCACTTTGTGTTAAATTTTGTTTGTATGAAAGTGTAAATAAAGTATTGATTGATTGATATTAAAGGTGCCAGAGGAGAGCCTTCAGATGTAGTGCACCCCACCATTTATCAAAGGTCAGTCTGATGCTAATCCCTTTTCTTGCAGGTGTTCAGAAAAGTTGCCGTCATCCGTTATTGCAGGGACTGATGTTAGAGTGGCACTGTTGACCCGTGATGTGAATTCATTGATAGCATGTAGTGTTGTGGCTGCCATTAAACATCTGATTGCTCCTGTGTGTACATGGCAAGCATCAGATGTTGATGGGATAGGTGTAGAAGGGAGCAAGTTGGCCGTGTATGTAGCTCAGGAAGCGAGGAAAATTGATGCTAAACAAGCAGTTGTGTAAGCTGATTGAACAGCACAGTGTTTTTGGCAGGAACTGGAATGTGGCTATTGGTCCGCCAGTTTACAGGGATTTTGGGCTGCCAGAAGAGGAGACTGTCATGTGTGATAGTTTGCAAGAGCATTTGTTGAGGGATGGGATGTGTCTGTTGGACCTCAGTGGTGCAGTTAGTGTTGTTATTCATCATTATTTTGTGGTGGTTGATTGTGGCACACGTGATAGGTCTGTTTTTGCGTCCAAAATTGGCACGGCTGTTGTCGTTTTCATCACATGCCTTAATGACCTGATGCTTCACATCTGGGGTCTAAAAATGTCTTTAGATGCACAGCTGTATGCGGGTCGTAGCATTTCTATGAAAGCATGTCAGGTTGATAATGACATGAGCAGTGCTACAGTCGTTAGTGATAGTGATGTTGCTGTCAAAGTTGCAGCTGTGATTGAGGGCAGCAGTTCTGTCAGGGCAACATTTGCAGGTGATGCTTTTGAGTGTCATGATGCAGCTCTGTCAGGGTTGAAAATAGTGTAAAAGAATCATTTCACCAGGGGAATGATCTGTTTAAATATGCAGGACTGCAGTGTATGGCAGTACGTTTGGCAAGTGTAGCTAAGCATTCAGTTGATAGTGTTTTTACATGGCAGACGAAGGATCTGGACACGGTGATCTTTTAGGTGATCAGCTGTACACGTCCTTGCGTGATAGCAACATGATTAGTAGCACATCAAAACTGTTGTGTGTTCCTGATTTGCCTAAGCAGTCAGTGATCGATGGACATAAGTTTGAGTTTGAATATGGGGACTTTGTATCAAGTGATGTTAATGTTGTTGATGGAGACCTCATCCTGGCAGGTGTGCACACGTCTCTACACGTTTGCCAAATATGACACATGTTTTCTAACATTGTGTAGTAGCACGTGTCATCATTTGTCAGAATGGACGGTATGCAGTTGTAGATTCTCACGCGCACAGTGCTACTGGAATTGCAGATCCAAATGGTAAAAGTGTTGTTGTATATTTTAGTTGTCTTAAAGAGGTGTATGATTACATATGCAATTTGGCTGCATCACTGAGTGGAAGGCAAAGGCCGTTTGAGATTGCTGGCATTTCTGTCATTCATAGAGCCACAACTACAGATATTAGTCATTTGTCCTCAGGTCCAGTAGTAAGAAAGAGTGGGCAGGGTTGTAGTTTATCTCAGCAGTCAGAGACCAACAGTCAGTCAGGTGTGAAGCGTAAGATTTCTTTGGGTACTTCGATGTCAAAGAAGAAAAATAGTGACGTTACTGCAGTTAATTCAGATGAAGTATTTGTTAGTGAAGTACAACAGAAAGGCTTCAAGTTTAACTCCCTTCGCACTGAAGTTGCACAAGCTGTGTGCACACAGTTGAATGTTAAGTTGGAGAAAGTTGATTTAGTTTCTACAGATGTTGGTTTGTTAGGGGCTCCATGTAGGAAGGAGAAAATAGTTGGTGATGGAAACTGTTTTTTAGAGCGGTTAGTCAAGCTGGGTCTGGTACACAGGATAATCATGAAGTTATTAGACGTGCTGTAGTAAAGCAGTTGAAAAGCAATCCTGTGGCATATAAGGGTAGGTTGAGGAGTGAGTATTCCTCAGTGGCAGATTACCTTTGCAAGTCAAAAATGGGCTCTAGTGGCAGTTGGGCCACAGAATTGGAAATTTACGCAGCAGCTGTTTAAGCAATACATCACGACAGGCCGTGATATACGCTCATTATATCACAGCTAAGGGGCGTTCTTCGGCCCAACGCGGAGCGGAGGGCCGAAAAACCCCCTTAGCGTGGTATAATGAGCGTATATCACGGACTGGAGTGATGTATTGCTTTTATAAAACGGTTACCAATAATGACAATATGAAAGAGAAATACACAATAATTTTCATGTACTTTTTAATTAAACAGAAATACATATTATCTAATAAAATAGCCCCGCTGTGAAAAAAATAGTCCCACCTCTCCGTACGTTAGCTCTGCATGTCGTCTATTCCTCGCCTTTTTTTTCGGGAGAAAGTCACTGATCAATCAGCTCTACCATTGTTAACCCTATCTGGAGGTGAAAGGTAACCTTAAACATGTGAATTCAACTAATTTAGTCTATTTGTTAACGTTGTCAAAACACCGCAGCAACTTTTTGCTACCTACTGTAACAGTTTGTTGTCATGGATACATTGTTGCTTCTCTGACAATCAGCCCCGTAACGTAAACATGTGAGGCCCCCCGCAGTTAACTATGAGTGAGTGGTCTGGAAGAATCCACCCAAAACCTCAATGAATGAGAGTTTTTTTAATAGTTTTAGCTTTGAGTGATCACTGACTTTATTAAGCCGACTATATGTGACATCGCGGCAGGCACCTGGAGACGCAGCAGCGGCATCTGAATATCATAACTTTAAAAGCACCAAATTACTTGCCTTAACGAATTTCGTTAGTAAATAATGCGAAGAATTGTAAAATGTCATTTCCATGAGGCTGTTCAATCAGACAGTGACAGATCACCCTATAGAGCCCTAAGCGTCATAGTCGCTGTCAAGGTGCTGATCCTGTGACTGTCATTATACGGGAGGCAAGGCAAGGCAAGGCATCTTTATTTATATAGCGCATTTCATACCAATAGTCAACTCAATGTGCTTTACATAAAGACAGAACATTTAACAGTAAGCGGAGTAACGGAGCTGTCCGTGGTCCGCTATTTGACTCCTAATTACTCACTGACGCACAGTGCAGGATTTTATAATCTAATCTAATAATAATACGGCCACATGTTTAAACATGTTTAACATATTTAAACATGTTTAACATGTTTAAATGTTGTTAACGCCATCAAAAATAACATCAAAACCGGCTACTTTTTGCTGCGTACTGTAACAGCTGGTTGTTGTCATGGAAACATTGTTGCTTCCCTGAAGCGGAGTGATATGCTGTGATAAGGCTTTTTAGAATAGTAGCTGTGGTATACGCTCATTATATCACAGTTAACAGCCAATCAGATTGCCGGATTTCACCTTTCCGTTTTATAATTAGGAGTTAATATATCCTCCTGAGACCCAGCCCATTGACTTACGTCCTTTATAGTGGACATTGTGTTCACATTTACCTCTTTTTAGTCTTTTGAGCTACTCTAGTCTAGCAGTCCCTGCTGCACTGTACAGAGGACATCCTGGGCTTTCCGGTGATGTCTCATGTGTTAGAGTGGCATGCTGGGAACTTCCTCTTTCTTTTCATCCAAAATGGCCGGCATAGCAGCAAGCACATTTTATGGAAACAGGAAAGATTTGTCAAATATTGTTTATCTATTGTTTTTTTTACCATGAAAATCATATGCTCTTGTTTATTAACATGTGAGGAATGATATTTTTAGTTCTGAGAGGATTTAAATTATTTGTGTTGTGAAATAATAGCCCTTTTATAAATATCAATTATAGTGGACATCAGGACCATCTTAATGTACTTAATGACTCAACATTGTTGTAGCCGACAGAACTGAAGCAGAGAGGATCCTTTACCGGATAATTGAGGGAAACTCAGATTTGGAGCTGTCAGATGATGAGAAAGGTGAAGATGAGTTTGAACCTGAGATAGATGAGGATGGTGAAGAAGAAGAGGAGGAAGATGCAGGAAGCTCAGATGAGCTGACAGATACAGACACAGAGACAGACAGAGAGGAGCAGGGAAGACGTCGTCCTCTGTGGACCAGGAATAGCAAGTATGTTTTATTTAGCTCAAGGATAAGTTCAGTTCAGTTCTAGTAATTAGCCACTTTTGATGTTCATGCAAAAAAACCTATACATTTTGTTTATACCTATTAAAAAAAATTTATTTACCAAAGTGTCTGGGACTGTTCTACTGTAATCTAACAGTAGCACAGAATATGTTTGTGTGAGAAAGTAAACACACATAGAGACACATAGGCACGCACACGTGCACATACACGCATACACATGCACATGCACACACGTGGGCATGAGGTGCAAGAGGTATGAAAGTTCTTGTGGGATTTATACACTGCCTGGCCAAAAAAAAAGTCGCCACCAAAAAAAAAGGTCATACACTCTAATATTTCGTTGGACCGCCTTTAGCTTTGATTACGGCATGCATTCGCTGTGGCATTGTTTCGATAAGCTTCTGCAATGTCACAAGATTTATTTCCATCCAGTGTTGCATTAATTTTTCACCAAGATCTTGTATTGATGATGGTAGAGTCTGACTGCTGCGCAAAGCCTTCTCCAGCACATCCCAAAGATTCTCAATGGGGTTAAGGTCTGGACTCTGTGGTGGCTAATCCATGTGTGAAAATGATGTCTCATGCTCCCTGAACCAGTCTTTCACAATTTGAGCCCCATGAATCCTGACATTGTCATCTTGGAATATGCCCGTGTCATCAGGGAAGAAAAAAATCCATTGATGGAATAACCTGGTCATTCAGTATATTCAGGTAGTCAGTTGACCTCATTCTTTGAGCACATACTGTTGCTGAACCTAGACCTGACCAACTGCAGCAACCCCAGATCATAGCACTGCCCCCACAGGCTTGTACAGTAGGCACTAGGCATGATGGGTGCATCACTTCATCTGCCTCTCTTCTTACCCTGATGCGCCCATCACTCTGGAACAGGGTAAATCTGGACTCATCAGACCACATGACCTTCTTCCATTGATCCAGAGTCCAGTCTTTATGCTCCCTAGCAAATTGAAGCCTTTTTTTCCGGTTAGCCTCACTGATTAGTGGTTTTCTTAAGGCTACACAGCTGTTCAGTCCCAATCCCTTGAGTTCCCTTCGCATTGTGCGTGTGGAAATGCTCTTACTTTCACTATTAAACATAGCCCTGAGTTCTACTGTTGTTTTTCTTCGATTTGATCTCACCAAACGTTTAAGTGATCGCCAATCACGATCATTCAGGATTTTTTTCCGGCCACATTTCTTCCTCGAAGACGATGGGTCCCCACTATCCTTCCAGTTTTTAATAATGCGTTGGACAGTTCTTAACCCAATTTTAGTAGTTTCTGCAATCTCCTTAGATGTTTTCTCTGCTTGATGCATGCCAATGATTTGACCCTTCTCAAACAGACTAACATCTTTTTCACGACCACGGGATGTGTCTTTCGACATGGTTGTTTAGGAAATGAGAAGCAACTCATTGCACCAGTTGGGGTTAAATAACTTGTTGCCAGCTGAAAGATAATCACCCATGCAGTAATTATCCAATGGAGGCTTGTACCTATTTGCTTAGTTAAATCCAGGTGGCGACTTTTTTTTTGGCCGGGCAGTGTATTTATCCCCCTCCCCCTCCTTGTCATGTATCAACTCAGAAGTATCAACTCTGCACCTGCAGGTGCATGTATATTAGATCACACATGCCTGCACACGTTTTACACAGCTAAAAGAGCTTGGGGTCAAATTGACCCCAGAGGAATAGATGTGTGCAAAACTTGTACAGGAAATTGAAAAATATCATCATGATAAAGTTTAATCAGCTGTCCCCATCAAATTAGGAAAAGTCATGAAATATGAAGCGCTGAGCTGATGGAGAGTCCAGAACTTGATGACAGCAGAGAAGACAGTGAAGAAGAGTATGAGCCACCAACCAAAATGAGGATCCCACAGCCAGAGCCATCTGTGCGCAGACTTGGAGCCATGCACATGCCAGAGATGGTAGAAACCAAACATGCAGAAAGATGCAGAAACCAGGGTTGCAAAAGCAAGACATACATGAAGTGTACCAAATGCAAGATGTTCCTCTGCATTACCAAGAAGAGAAACTGCTTCCGGGATTATCACCGCTAAACATAAAACATGCAAAGAAGAAATAAAGAACAATGAAGAATGAAGAGCAATACTAGATTGGTTTGACAAGTAACTAAATCACAATAAAAATATCTGTTCTACTTTAGTTCTACTGTTCACTGTTCAAATAAACATGAGGACTGGTGGGGACCCATCAAACATCTGGACAAAATTATCAAAAAAACTAGAAAATACATCTTTATCTTCTAAATATGGCCCGTCTTTTGATACTAAAATGGTCTTGTCGTCCACTACAGTGGACATGCTGTAAAATAAAAATAAAAAATAAATTTAAAAAAGTCTAAATTGTAAGATGTTTTTTTTTGCTCTAAATAGATAGAAAATCACAAAAAAAAAAAATCAAATTGGAAAACAGTTTTTTTCCTTGGGTCCCAGGAGGATATATACGTATTGTCAGGATCGCTGTACTGAATATAGTTGCCAGAATAGACTGTTGTCAGATCAGGGAATTTATTTAGAAAATTGTAATGGTAATCATTTTGAGACCGTTGTTTGTGTTCAGCAGCCTCAAGTGCAGCGTTGTTATGGTTACTGCAAAGTGCCTTGTTCCAGTGGGTACAATCTCAGGTGCCAAAGTAGAGTAAAAAGTTGTGTTGTTGGTGTAGAGAACTCTTGTTCTGTTGCAGCTTTTGTTCTGTAGTTGAAGTAGTTGATATTGAAGATGATGTTGTGGGAGAGCAGCTGGACAAAGGCACATTTACATTTAATCCTTTGAGTACTTAAATTGCAAAGGTACAGTGTAAGTACAGCAAAGGTGTAGTAAGTGTGATGTGGAATTTGAAAAGCAGGATGTACAAGGACAGACAGTGTCTGGGTGTCTAGGTGTTGTTTGCAAGACAGATAAAGTTGTTGAAGATGGTAATAGTTTCTTAGAGCAGTGGCGCAGGGGATCAGAAGAAGCATAGGAAGGTTAGACTTACTGTTGTTAAGTATATGAAGAACCACATGAAGTTTGTAGGGAAAGGATATGCTTCAATGTTAGATTATATTGAAAATCACAGATGGAGAGAGTTGGACATTGTGCAACAGAGCTAGAAATTCAGGGTGGACATATTTGTATGCAGTAGTGAAGGATGGCAGAGATATAGTTGTAGCAGTACATTGTTTCCCAGTGAAGGAATTTACTTAAAAGTAGATAGTAATCATTTTGAGTCGGTAGTTTGTGCTCAGCGTGCTGATAAGCAGGTTTGCTTTGATTTGTGCGTTGTTGAGTCATCTGGGACACGGTACATGCTTAGAAGGAGTTCAGAGGTACAGGCACAGACTGCTGTCGGTATATGCACTTCAAATAGTAACTATTGTTTTTCTAAGTATGTGATAAAGAAATGGTACTCCCAAATGAAAATGAAATATCAAGAAAATGTGTTGGATAGGCAGAAACGTAAGGAAAAGAGTAAATGGAAATATAGGGAAAATGTGTTCCATAAGGAAAGGGTAAAGGAAATGAGCAGAAGCAAATGCCAAGTAAATGTGTTGTATAGGCAGGAAGTTAACGAAATGAGAAAAAGGAGGTACAGGCTAAATGTGTTGTAAAGGCAGGAAGCGAAGGAAAAAAATAAAAAGAAATATCAGGAAAATGTGTTGCATAGGCAGAATGTTAAGGACATGAGTAAAAGTAAATATCGGTTAAATCAGTTTCACAGGCAGAATGTAAAAGCAAGGAGTACAAGGAAGTATGGAAATTCTGAGCATAAGAAGCGTGTTAGAGCAGGTAACCAATTGAAGAGGGAACAAATGAAATGGGCAAAGCAGTTTGATTTTGTTATGGAGCAGTTTTTGGATAAAGTTAAGGAAGGGCCAGATTTTGTGTGTTGTGTTTGCCATAGATTGTTGTTTAGACATCAGGTTTTAAATTGTAAAAGAGGTGATTATTACGGTGGCCCTGAGGTGCAAAGCACAACAGCAAATCAGAAAACACAACGGCAAAAGAGAAAACACAACACAAAAAGAGAAAACACAACGGCAAATCAGAAAACACAACGGCAAAAGACAAAAAACACAACACAAAAGAGAAAACACAACGGCAAATCAGAAAACACAACGGCAAAAGACAAAACACAACACAAAAAGAGAAAACACAACGGCAAATCAGAAAACACAACGGCAAAAGAGAAAACACAACGGCAAATCAGAAAACACAACGGCAAAAGAGAAAACACAACCGCAAAAGAGAAAACACAACGGCAAATCAGAAAACACAACGGCAAAAGAGAAAACACAACACAAAAAGAGAAAACACAACGGCAAAAGAGAAAACACAACACAAAAAGAAAACACAACGGCAAATCAGAAAACACAACGGCAAAAGAGAAAACACAACGGCATTAACCAAAACGGAAAAGGTAGGTACCCTCGGGCGACATGAATCGTCGCTGATTGGACGAAAGAACTGGTCCGTCCTTTGAACCGGAAAGACAACACCGCCAGACTCTGCGCAGAAAATTCTCTGCGCATAGGTCTGGCGGTGTACTATTACGACTTTGGTTTTGAAACAAATAAATGTGTATTTTGTGATGATATTGAAACCTTGGAGCATATATTTTTTCAATGTATGCTTCTGAAACACTCAGGGCCCCGTTTCCCAGATTCGATGTATCTTAGCGCTCTATGAAGGTCTCTAAGATATATCTTAGCAAACGAACTTCTTTTCCTGCGAGTGTTTCCCAAACTGTCTCTTAGCGGGAGCTCGTAAGGAGAGCTGCTAAGGTACATCGTAAGTGTATTAATCGATGCTGCACGCATCGATTGATCTCTTATAAAGGTAAATAAATGATGTTGTAACATAACAAGTGTTGCAATAATAATTTTACCACCATCAAATATTATATTATAAATGAGGCTACGCCTTCTGAAGATCATCTGCTGAACTATTTGAAGCCTGGTCCACACATACACCAGACAAGCGTTTTAGCAGCGTTTTAGTCCTAATACGCCTGAAGCATAGCACATAAAAAATGACTTACATGCACATTCCGTTATAAACAAGGAGACTAATGAGGAAGAAGAGAAACGTGATCGCTGCTCACCGATAATGTTTTTGTTATTGAAAACAACAACAGCATACGTGTTTGTCTCTCTTTTTCCATCAATGTACTTCCAATGTCCATCTTTGTCAATGTACAGACTCTGATACTCTGCAGTGTCAAAACACAAAACACATATCACCATACACGCTCATAATCTACCAGCTGGGCTGTCTTTAAATTAAAATATTGGCACATATAATGTGATGAGGTGAGGGGAGGGATTCATGTTTTCCCGAAATGACACATTTCGAGGAAATGACAACTAGTCTATTATCTGGTGGTATTACTAATTATTACTGAGGCGGAAGAACGCGATTTCAACATTAGTCAACATTATAATGAACATATATAAACTGCACATGCTGTGTGTAGCTTGACCTTCTGCAGCTGCACGGAGGATGAAATGCCAAATTCACTGTCTGTGGTCTCTTACTGTCTGACTGAATAGGCTCATTCATCATATTTTAAACTCGTTAAATCAAGTTATTTCGTGTTTTTAAAATCATGATATTGAGCTGAAACAGATTCTACATTCCGTTCACGTTCACATGCAGCTGCTGAGCGCAGCAGATGTCTCCCACTGTGCGCTTCACTGTTCAACATAGTCGGCTTAATAAAGTTTATGATCGCTCAAAGTTAAAAAGTAAAAATCTAACAACAAGTTCTCACTCACTCTGTGTGAGGCTTTGGATGGATTCTTCAGGTGATTTTGGCATCTTTCTTCAGTGAGGGACTCTTTTTGCCACAGCCTGAAGGTAAATCCATTGGATGCTGCAGTATTTCACCCAGATGTGTTTTGGATAAAGTATGAATCCAGTGTTCTTGAAACTTTGGGCTTTCACCTGGAAATGTCGCAGCAAACATCAGACCAGTGGATTTTATCCCTCCAGCTCAGCGCACAATTTGCATCTTCATTGTTTAAAATTTTGAAGTATTTCCCCACAAAGCTGCTGTCAGACATCGTGTTGTGTGTCTCATTCAGATTGTAGAGACACAATTTACTGTATTAAACGCATTAATGATCACAGGCCTTTGACTTCATGGCTCTTTGTCCTTTAATTAAAGCGCCTGATGTGCTTGGCGGAAAACACATAAGAGCAATAAAACACACACCAGCCCGCATGAAAATTAAACCGTAAAAATAATATAGCAACACAGCGTACTCAGAAAAAAACATATCCTCAGTTATTTAGCTCAAATAAATGAATAAATAAATAAATAAGCAATATTAATTATTGTTTTTCATTAACTTAATTTTAACCTGATGATGTAATTTACGTAAGCAGCCTTGATGTGCGCTATACTAAAACTATCCATTTGAAAAGCATAATTTTGGCCTAATAAAGCTAAAACTGTTAGGATGAACGGAGCTCATCACTTAAGAGACAGCTTATGAGTGGTTCAGACCACTCGTCTTAAGATATATCTTACAGAAGATTTATCTTAGCTAAGTAGACTCTGGGAAACAGCCCGTAAGCTTACCAGAGACCTTAAGATACAACTTAGGAAGCACGTAGCGCTATGAAGGCTCTGGGAAACGGGGCCCTGGACTGATATACATGACTGGATGCACACAAAGATCCGACTCGAACCCTTTTCTCAAAAGGACATTATTTATGGTGTTGTTATGGACAATGATGAATGGGACTTTATGGTTAATAATATTCTAATCCTTGGAGAATTTTACATACACAAATGTAAATATGTGAAAGTGAAACCTAAGTTTAATGTGTTTCATAATGAGTTTCTTTCCTTCACCAAAGCCCTGAACATAATGAAAGGTAAATATAATAATGAAACTTTTCAGTTTATTTGAAAAATATGATCTAAAACAAAAGCCCTAGCTAAACGTTTTATTTAATTTTAATTGGTTTATTTCATTTATCTCATTTATTTATTTCATTTCATGGATGTTATTCTCTCATTCTCTCCTCTGCATTCTCCCTATGCACCTGCTCATTTGAAACGTTAAAAAAGATGTAAGCCATGTTGTTTGTACATGATTTTGTTAAATAAAGTTATATATATTAAAAAAAAAAGGTCCCTTTCTTTCGTCCAATCAGCGACGATTCATGTCGCCCGAGGGTACCTAACTTTTCCGTTTTGGTTAATGCCGTTGTGTTTTCTCTTTTGCCGTTGTGTTTTCTGATTTGCCGTTGTGTTTTCTCTTTTTGTGTTGTGTTTTCTCTTTTGCCGTTGTGTTTTCTGATTTGCCGTTGTGTTTTCTCTTTTGCCGTTGTGTTTTCTCTTTTTGTGTTGTGTTTTCTCTTTTGCCGTTGTGTTTTCTCTTTTTGTGTTGTGTTTTCTCTTTTGCCGTTGTGTTTTCTGATTTGCCGTTGTGTTTTCTCTTTTGCCGTTGTGTTTTCTCTTTTTGTTTGTGTTTTCTCTTTTGCCGTTGTGTTTTCTGATTTGCTGTTGTGTTTTCTCTTTTGCCGTTGTGTTTTCTCTTTTTATGTTGTGTTTTCTGATTTGCCGTTGTGTTTTCTCTTTTTGTGTTGTGTTTTGTCTTTTGCCGTTGTGTTTTCTGATTTGCCGTTGTGTTTTCTCTTTTTGTGTTGTGTTTTCTCTTTTGTTGTTGTGTTTTCTGATTTGCTGTTGTGTTTTGCACCTCAGGGCCACCGTAGATTATAATAGGAAAGAAATGGCAACAATTGCAAATAAGTGTATAAATGAACAATATTTACACAAATGTACTCAGGTCTGTGTAATGCCATGTCAGCTGTTGAATTCAGCTAGCGAGACTTCCGCACGTGCATCCATTAAGAGATATACAAGTCTCGCGAGATTGACGCCATGTTTGCATCCTACCTGCTACATGCTACAGTTGACAATTCGGCTAAAAACATGGCGTAAATGGCGTCTTTTGCGGTTAATTTTTAATGTCGCGGCTTGCGGATACTTGGATTACACCACACGAGCAGGATGGAGACATTTTGTGTTTGTTTTGTGTTCTTTTTTTTATCTGTGGTCACCATTCACTGCCATTGTACTGGATGAGGCTGCAACCCTGTTTTCTGCTGAAACTCCAGGATTGTTTTGTGAACTGAAAATCTTCATCCATCCTCACATCAGCATAGGGGTAAGTACATACTGAGTGGGTCATCATGTAAAGGTGGAATATCACTTTAAGTTTGATGATGATCATATTGATGCACAAAGGAGAAAACAATATGCATGTGTTTCTCCAGATTTAATAGGTTCTGTTAGTATTGAGCTGGAAGAGGAAAAAGTGACAAAGAAAGGTGGATTGCGACGGCAATTTCCCCTTAAACTAGCTTGGGCTCTGACAGTTCATAAAGTGCAAGGGCTTACTGTAGATGAGGCTGTAGTTTCTTTGAAGAGGATATTTGCACCTGGTCAGGTATATGTGGCCTTAAGTCATGTTCGAAGTTTATCTGGGTTGATTATTCAGGATTTTGAAGACAGGATGTTGTATTGTAAAGATGGCATTAAGGATGCAATAGAAAACACGCCTCCCTTCTTGGTCAAAAATATTAAAAGGCACAACTTCAATGCACATACTTTTAATGTGTTTTTGATGAATGTACAAAATTTAAATCGACATGTAACAGATTTGGTAGCATGTACACAGCATTTGCAGCTTAACTGTATTGCTGGTACAGAGACGTGGCTGCCTGAAGTGTATGGAATCAGTTTTGTGTCAAAATAATCAAACAAAACTTCTTCAATATCAAACAAAAATAAGAATTTGAGAGAGAATAAAACTCACTGAAGCAAAAAAAAAAAAAAAATTTCATCTCAAAAGTAAAACTTGTAACTTACAAATTATTTGTGCAATTGAGTAAACTATTGGTCTTTTACTTTTTGTCATATATCCTTTTGTTCACAGTATCCTCTGTTTCTTTCTCACTGCTCAGACTTTTGCTCTCACCGTCAGCTTTGCAGTTATGCTGCCAGCTTTCTCGTTTGGCTCCCTGAGTTTTTGTTTGCACTTCTGACACTAACTGAAACCAGATTTGCGTCAGAATTATCAAACAAAACGTCTTCAATATCAAACAAAAATGAGAATTTGAGAGAGAATAAAACTCTCTGAAGAAAAAAATGTCATCTCAAAAGTAAAACTTAGAACTTGCAAACAAATTATTTGTGCAATTGTGTAAACTATTTGTATTTAACTGTTTTGTTAATATATCATTTTATTTCCGTCTGTTTCTTTCTCACTGATCAGATTTTTGCTCTCACTGCCAGCTTTGCAGTTATGCTGCCAGCTCTCTCGTTTGCGCTCCCTGAGTTTTTGTTTGCAATTCTGACACAAACCTCTCACATGGGCGGGCTTTTTCAGGGGTGCGTCGCCATTGGCTAGTGAGTAGGGATGCACCAATACCACTTTTTTTCAGACCGGGTACAAGTACAAGTACTTTCAAATGCCATTAAAGTTCTTACAATAACTTTAAAAACATATTTTATTTTCATTAGATGCTCACTTTCTAAATGTAACAAATCATTGTTACTGTTTCCTGCTACAAGTGTAACCATAGTTACTGTACACATGACATTTTTGGGTTGTTACTTTACTGATTTTTTGTTCCTTATTAAGCTGTGCAGGTTACTGTGTACATTATATATTTCAGTATAATAATTTCACAACGTGATTATGGACTTAATGTTACAGATGGTGTTATATATGATAATTATTTCATTATCATTTACAGCACTTTAACTAGTATTTTAATTACACATTTAGCTACATGTGTGGTATCTAAGTGTCTTCTTCATGTCCCTCTTGTCTAAGAGATAATTAGTTCCTACCTGCCATTGTTTATGGGGGACAGGTATGAGCGTGGTGCCATGTGAAACAGTTTTTGTTCACCCCGATGTGAGCCCCAAAGAGTGTAGATGGGTGTACTGTGCTGTCAGGACGTTTCACTGAAGATTAAGTACACAAAGAGAAGTTGTAGCAGCTTATTACGAAAGAAAAAACGGTTACAGACTGGTGGCAGCTGTGTTTTTTTCTTCGTCTCCGGATTAATTAGTCACATTCAACGACTTTACACCCGCCGGGACTTATTGGACAGCGGCTGGCTGCGGTCTACAGGTGCATATGGATTTACATGAAATTTTATGGACAGTTTCCAAAGTCGCTGTTGTTGAGGACAGCGATTCCCTTGCTGATGATGACGCCGCAATCAAAAAAGAAGGTAAGCGTCAGCAAACGCATTGAACTCGACGTCGTGTTGGTTCTTTAGATGTTTGCTTGTGTGTGTTTTCATGATGTGGTATCGGGTGCGGAGTATCGGAGTAGTTTTGTGAGTACGAGTATGAGTACGTGAGGATAGTATCGGACCGATACCCAATGCTGGTATCGGTATCGGTGCATCCCTACTAGTGAGTTTTTGAGTGACAGCTCAGTGCCCGGAAGTTGCTCAGTGCAGCACGCGCAAAAAACAAACACGGACACCCTGGACGGCAGCACTGGGCACACACTACCTGAACTTCTTCTTTGGGCTTGGCAGACTAGGTGCAACAACAGCATATTGTTGCAGGCTACCTGAACTTTACTGGACTCTTACTAGATTAATAAAGTGTAAGTACTGGTCATTTACATATGTTGTCTGTGCTGTGCTAGACGTTTTATTGGGTTAAGTTAGAAGTGAAGCTAAGCTTTGCTGTGTAAGTTAGCTTTAACCTTATCAACATTAGCCAACTTTGTGCGTGTGTGCGAAACATTGGAGAAATGAAACAAAAAAACAAATAGCTATCTTACACTTAACAGAGAATATAAATTGGCTGAATATCTCCACTCTGTCAGAGACAGGAAACAGAGACTAATCCTCACCAAATACAGGCTGATTGACCATGACCTGGCTATAGAAACAGGACAACATAAAAAAAAACATGGCTGCCCGGAGAGGAGAGTGTATGTGGTCATTGTTCAACAGGGGAAATAGAAATATAGATGCACTTCCTCCTCCATTGTGAGAAATTCTCTTTGCTAAGAGACTTTCACTATGGAGAAATAATTAATTATTAATTATCCCAAACTTACAAATATTAAGCCCAGAAGAGAAACTTGCTGTTCTCCTGGGTGAAGGGGACAACAGCTCCTCTGGCAGCTAAATTTGCATCTATAACAACAAAAAAGCCTGCTTCAATGTAATATAGAACCTACATGATGTATGTATGAGACACTTGTGTAATTAATTTGTGTATAAATGTGAATAATATGTAATGAATTCTATGTAAACTGCTTTGGCAACAACATATTTTGTTCATGCCAATAAAGCTATTTGAATTGAATTGAATACTGGTGCCAACAGATAAGTTTATTGACACCTATCCCTGTCTCGCCAACATCACCTGCAGTTTAGTGGAAGTGCATTAAAACTAGAGCTGCAACAATTAATTGGTTAATTGATTATTAATTGACTATTAAATTAATCACCAACTATTTTGATAATGGATTCGTTGTTTTGAGTCATTTTTTAAATTAAAAAAAAAGTCAAATTCTCTGATTTCAGCTTCTCAAATGTGAATATTTTCTGGTTTTGACATTTGAGGACGTCATCTTGGACTTTGGGAAACGCTGACATTTTTCATCATTTTCTGACATTTTATAGCAGGGTATCCGCGGATCCTTAAAAAGTCTTAAATTCACGTATCTAAAATTAAGGCCTTAAAAAGTATTAAATTTATTAGAAATTCCTTAAGATGGTCTTAAATTCAGTACTCAATGGTCTTAAATTGTCAGGCCAGTTTGTTTTTTTTTTTTTCCGGGGCACTTTGAGTAAAAGTTGTGCAGTGAGTGATTTCAGTGTCAGTCGCGCGCATAGTCGGGGCGCACAAAAGAAGAAGAAGAAGAAGAAGAAGAAGAAGATAGTCGGGTTGCGCGCAGACTCCTTCCTCTCTTCCTCGCGTCCCGCCAGTCAATCAGCATGGGGAAGTGCAAGTTTTGCGAGCCTTGGCTGGAGGACAGCCGGTTTAAAAGCTGGCTTAAGCCTGTTGCCAATCCCGAGGAGGCCAGGTGCATTCTATGTAAGAGGGATTTCAAACTCGGCACCATGGGAGTTAGAGCGGTCGAATCACACATGCAGTGCGGTAAGCATAAAATCGCGGCAGAGAGCCAAAAACAAACACCGGGCATCTCTCAGTTCTGTGTGGGTCCAGCGCCCCAGCTAGCAACAACCGCCGCTACTAGCAGCACTGACCTGACACTAATCTTCGGCGGGACAGCAACATTAAAATCCGAGGTGTTATGGATCTTGAACACTGTGGTGAAACATCAATCCTACACCTCAAATGAGGGGATTGGCGATCTTTTTCGTGTGATGTTTCCTGATTCTCAGATTGCTAATACATTTTCCTGCGGAAAGGACAAAACAGCATATATTACGAGACACGGATTAGCACCTCACATCCAAAACCTGCTCTTCGACAAAGTCAACGGGTCTCGGTATGTGTTAATGTTCGATGAAACCCTGAATCACAGCACGAAGAAGAAACAACTGGATGTCCATGTTCGATATTGGGTTGGAGAGAAAGTACATTCCCGTTACCTGGCTTCTCAATTCCTGGGACATTCAACAGCTCAAGATTTATTGCACCACTTCAAAGTAAGTAATAGGCTATATTTAATATTACATGATATATTGTGTTTTGTGAAAAATCCAAATCTCATTGGTTTAAGTGTGTTTTTACGTCTGTGTGGCATTTGTGTTGAGCCCTGTCACTCTGTGACGGACAATAAAGTTGTTGTTTTTTTTTAATCCGTTGGGCACAAACAAATATGTCTGTGGTATGAACGCCCTCTAGAGGTCATTAATGTTTAAGCTTTGCATCTCAGGCAAGAATACTTTTGTCAATACTCAGTAAACAGTACATAAGTATAGTAAAAAAAAAAAAAAAAACATATTTAAATATACATATTGCTCCCTCCTGTGATTAGATTGTGATCAATATAGAGAGCCATAGAGAGGGAGGAAATGGGAGAGCAGGAGCGGGTGGGGAGATGGAGGGACTAGATGAGTGAGGAAGAGAGAAACTTAAATGTTAACTGAGAAATGCGTGCAGACAGAATGTTAAATTACACTGAAATATTGGCAATCGTGCCATTATGATCATATCCATGTCATTCTCAGGAGTGTGTGCGGAAACTGAACCTGAGGAATATGGTGTCCATCTCCATGGATGGGCCCAATGTCAATTGGAGGTTCTTTGAGCTTCTACAGCAAGAGCACGCTGAGCAGTATGGTGGTGCCCAGCTGGTTGTTGTGGGTAGCTGTGGCCTTCACACACTACATAATGCATTCAAATGTGGATTTTCCATGTGGCAAATGGAGAAGGTAAGGTAATTAAAACTAAGAAAAGTAATCTTTAAGTAGTCCCACAAGGGAAATTGGAATATTATAGTAAGTGGACAGTTGACAAGGGTTAAAAAGGGAGCATGAATTTGATTAAAACTATTAAAGATGTTTCATACTGTTTACACATAAGTTCAGTTGTTCTGTCAGTTAAGCTCTGCTATGTGTCAATGTGTCTGGTCTACAATATTGCTCCTTTACATGCTTCTGGTGAAGGAGCTTTTTCACTAAAGTGCCATCAGTGTTTTGCATGGATGGGTAAAAGTCATTCCCCATCAGACATGGGTAACAAATTAACCTCTCTCCCACCTAGGTGCTGAGGGCGATGCACTTCCTTTTTGACTGTGCACCAGCAAGGAGGGATGACTTCATCGCCATCACCAAGTCCTTGGTCTTCCCATTAAAATTCTGTGGGCATCGTTGGATTGAGAACTTGCTGGTTGTGGAAAGGGCCATAGAGGTAATAATGATGAAACTTAATTTATATTATATAGCACCATTCAAAACATATTTGCAAGGTGCAACACAATATGAAACATACATGCATAATGAAATAATACACACAAATGTGATGTTATATTCATGGTATGGCCATCAATGATGAAGTATGTGGATGCCGTGAGGACGAAGAAGGTTCCAAACCCTGGAACTGCTTCATTTGACACCATAGAAGCAGCCCAGCAGGATTCACTCATCCTGCCTAAGCTACAGTTCTTCATGGCTATCTCAAGGACCTTCACCCCCTTTCTCACCAAGTACCAAACTGACGCACCAGTCATGCCATTCTTTTGCAAAGACTTGGTGGAGTTGCTTAAGGTAAACAAATTAACAAGCAAAAACAAAACAGTTTGAACTGTGTGTGTGTGTGTGTGTGTGTGTGTGTGTGTGTGTGTACCGACATTATCAGGACACCACAGTATTATCAGGACAGTTCCAGTGTCCCCATAATTCAAACACTGTAGCAGCACTCAGGAGGCTGCAATTTAGCTGCTCCCGCTTTTTCTCGAAGTGTCCCCATAGTTCCATAAACTTGACATTTTTTTTGTGTGTGTGGTGTCGCCAATTACCCGCCAAATCAATGCCAGCTTTACACAAAATCCCGCCGTTCACACACAAAATGAGCACAGTTCATTGGCTGAACATCTCTGGTCAGTGATTGGCTGCAGCCGATGTCAATCAGGCAGATCTGATCTGTGATTGGCTGCAGCCGATGTCAATCAGCAGATGTCTGCTCAGTACCGGAGATGTACGGCTGCAGGTGAAACAGACGTGAGTCACAGGCATTTTGGAGGAGAAGCAAAAAATGAGCAGGTAAGACAACACTGTTTGATATTTTACTTTAAAAAATAGTGGTGCAACGTATCACGCACGCGAACGGCTAAGTAAAATTAGCTGCAGGCTAGCGCCGAAGAAGAACGTCTTTTATTATTAGTGTTGCTGCTAGCCGTTTGATCATCGATAACACGTGGCTGATAATAGTTAAATGGCTAACATGTGCGCCGCCGACTTGCCGGCCAGGTAAACGTTTAACAATTTAACACGGTTTAATATTTCTAAACGGGAGCTTTGTCTTGTTAACAACGGCAGCAGCACTCGCCATGTCTGTATGGAGATAGTTTGCTTTTAAGGCAGATGAAAGTGGAGTTGTGTAAGATTATGTGCAAAATAAATCCACAGTATTTTTTGGTAAAATGCCACTGCGGTTGCTGCATTTTAAATTCTGTGCAATTTGGGAAATTGTTGAAGCAAAGTGAGCTTAAATACTTGAAAGTTTGAAATAGTTTTTAATAAAGTAGTAGAAATTCACAGGTATTGGTATCGCCTAGTTTTAGAGGTCCTTCTTGAGGGAAGAACGTGTCATGCCTCATAAAATTGAGTTTTGAATATTTTAGATACTAGCCCATACCCATGGAGTGTGTAGTAATATTTTAGATATAATATTTTACACTGGCATCTTTCAGGGCTTTCCACAAGCGCCGGCTGGCAGGCATATAGCTGGCTATTGTAATGACTATTGTTTTTATAGCCTATAGGCTATAAATATTAATTTTCGATTTTAATAAAATTAAATGTTTTTCTAACAGACTGACAATAATGTTGAACTGAACCGCACTCATTAAAGTTGTGATTCGCTCTGCTTGTACTGACAATAACCACAAATTACTCTGATCTGTGACTCAGAAACCTTGATATGATCCAAACTGAGTTTTGTGATCCATTGCACTCCTATTGAATATTGACACAGAATATCTGATGTGATTTGGCATGAAATATAGCTTAATTTAACAGTTTCAGTGTTCAAAGGACAGTCATGTGACATGATATTTATTAAAGTTTGTAATGTCTGGGCATTATTACAGCAAAGATGACTGAGAGGAGGGGGAGAAGAAAGACTCCCGATAAGGATGCTGTAGAGCACATTATTCGTGGAGAAGACAAACCCTTCCAAGCCCTTTATCAACACATTTAAAGGTAAGTTTTCATCCAGCATACCATTGTTTGTCTCTCTTAGTGTAGTCACCTTACTGTCGTAGTTAAAGATACTCTGTTGTGTATTTGTTAATGAAAGTGTTAAATAGCTCTATACTCTGAGAGTGATCACAGTGAATCCATTAACATGCACACTAATAAACTAATCATTATCTGATTTCTGGAGTTAACTGAATACTCAAGTTGTGTAAACAGCATAATGCAGTATGTTTTATCAGATAACAGCCATTATCAGATTATGAAAAATCAGACACTTCTTTGTTTTTGCCCAATAATCCATTCATTCTGTGCATGTATACCGTTTAACCCTTTAATTGAATTTCTGTTGTTCGCCAACAGCAGCGGAGTGGTTGAAGCTAATGATTCTTGTGCTAACAGACAGAAAAACACTACTAAACAGTAAGCTCTAAAAACCTAATGACTGTGCTGGAGAGTTAATGAGGTTTGGATAAAGCTAGTGAGTGTAAAAGTGCTGATAGTTGCACCTACTGTAAACTACATCGGGCTGATAGAAAGTTATCCCAAACCATCAAACTGCTTACAGCTGCTTCAAGTGGTGTAAAACTCAATCCATGGAGGGCCAGTGTTCCTGCATGTTTCTCTACTCCAACACACCTGATTCTGATGAATGGATCGTTATCGGGCTTCTACAGAGCTTGATGATCAGCTGATCATTAGAATCGGGTGTGCTGGAGTAGAGAAACATCTAAAACATGCAGGGACACCGGCCCTCCAGGATTGAGAACTTATCAAATTGATGCAAGTTTATTATTACTAATAGTGAAGCTTTAACTCACCACGTGAGTTATGCAGTCGGGTAGCTGCCTGTACACTAGGGCTGAATAATACATCAAAAATATTATCGAAATCACAGTATGGCCAAGTGTAATATCCGAATCGCTGGAGCTGCAATTTTCTGATGAAGGTCAAATCACATTATCACCATTTATATATTTTGTTGAATAAAAATGAAATTATTACAGTTTTTCTCAGTCGCTTTGGTACATTTCCCAGATCAAAATGAAATTCTCAAAACTACTTGTTCAATCTTCAAATCATTGTGTCACTTGTGCACACCAAAAAAGCAGTTCCTCATTTCTTTGAACAAGCTGCAAATGCTTTGGTACATCCATGAAATGACTGTGTACAATTCTCTGCTGTTTCCTACATTATCAATTGCTTATGTCATGTTGATCAAAATGTATTATCATGGGTCTCTGTTGAATAGTCTCACCCCCCACAACATTTAGGCATTAGTTCATCGCATAAGTCTTTACATGCAAAATGGTTGAACAAGTTTTCATAATATGTCAAGCATATTTCTATACATTTCCATTAGACTTTTTTTCTAAATCTGTCCTGAATTGGTAAATTGCTCCCAGGTGAATCTCGACTTTCTCTAACGAAGGGAAATGTGTGAAGCATTAGATCAACCAATGATCAACCAGTTTTCTGAAATAGCTCAAAGGTGCATCTCATGAACCATCAACTGGCAAGTATATATATAGCTGGAGCACAACACAGTGTTTCAATGTCTGACAATGGAAGGACAAGGAATTGGACGGGGTCAACAGCCAGAGAGAAGAAGAAGAGGAAGAGGAGTGAGGCTGCGTGGTGGAGGAATTGGGAGGCAAAACAGAGGAAGAGGCAGAAGAGGCAGAGGACATATGCGTGTTCCAGATGAGATAAGAGCCACACTTGTAGACCATGTTGTCAATCATGGACTTACAATGGCCGAGGCTGGTCGAAGGGTGCAGCCAAATGTTGGGAGAACAACTGTGTCCTCAATCATCCAGACTTTTCGTAGAGAGAACAGGTAGGTAATATAACAAAACGTACTGTACTGTAATACTGTATTGTAATTCTGCAATGCTTCATACAATGTTACAGTATTTCACTTACATTTTACAATATACTGTATGTATACTTTATACAGTGACATTTTATCTTACTCAATTTTGTGTTTTGCATGATATTTCTTCCACATAGGACTGCAAGACAAGTTCACAGGGGTGGCAGAGGGCCCCTTTTCACACCAGAACAGGAACAGGCCATTTGCACCATGGTTACAGAAAACAATGCCATAAGACTACGGGAGATAAAGAGCATCATTATAGAGGACAACAACATCTTTGAAAACATCCAAACAGTCAGCATCTCAACCATTGACAGGGTGCTGAAAAGACACCAAATGAATATGAAGCAGCTGTACACTGTTCCATTTGAAAGAAATGGTGAAAGAGTGAAGGAGCTGCGCTACCAGTATGTACAGGTAAAACATGTATGAGTATGCAGTGACTGCATCTCACAGTAAACAATACAACATTCTAAAGTGATATACAGTACACTAAGTGTAACCTTTACACATTTGCTATGGCTGTAGAAAAGAAGATGCAATATTTGCTGCATACATTTGATGTAACTGTATCTTGTCCACAATGAAAATGAATGTAATTCATAGAACTAATTTTGTGTCTTCTGGATATAGCGTATAATGGAACTGGAGGCAAGTGAACCACCACACAACTTCATATACATGGATGAAGCTGGCTTCAACCTGACAAAACGCAGAAGTCGTGGTCGAAATATCATCGGCCACAGAGCAACAGTTGATGTACCAGGCCAGCGAGGCGGGAACATAACCATGGGTGCTGCCATCTCTGAGAATGGTGTGCTAACACATATTCCCATTATTGGCCCATACAATACAGAGCGTCTTGTCACCTTTTTAGACACTCTCTACAGGGATCTCATCCCAGAACAAGAGAGGGGTCAGGCTGGAGATCACTTGCCCAGGTATGTAATAGTTTGGGACAATGTTAGTTTCCATCGCTCTGGCATCATCAGACAATGGTTTGCAACCCACAACAGAATGCTAATGGAGTTCCTCCCACCCTACTCCCCATTCCTGAACGCCATCGAAGAATTCTTCTCAGCATGGCGATGGAGAGTGTATGATCATCAGCCACATACACAAATGACCCTTCTGGCTGCCATGGATGCAGCCTGTGAAGACATCACAGCAGATGCCTGCAGAGGCTGGATACGACATTCTAGACGATTCTTTCCACGCTGCATTGCAAGAGACAATATCCGTTGTGATGTGGATGAGAATTTGTGGCCCAACATAGAGGAACGTCAAGAGGTGTAGGAGGACCTCACTGTAATTCCTTCAGCACTGCATGTACAGTTTTCCCTTAGGATATTGTCTTTGTTCACATTTTGACTTTTGTTTGTTTGTTGTTTTTTCTTTGTGCTATGCAGTGCTGTCTTTTTCTTTGTGTATCACAATGACATGGTCTGTCAACAAATTACAAAAAAGATGGTGAAAGCTTAAATGTGAATCTTGTCCAGTCTCTTGCAATCATTCTCCCACATACACGAAGGTGCAACTTACAATTTACAACAACTGTCATCAAAACTTTAGCCATAGTTTACATCAGTACATCCCTCCAGAGTACACTGTTATATTGACAACATGACTAAGCAATTTGACTGTCTTATCCGGACACAATGACACAAGGACTTGTCATTCTGATGCACTGACATGTTCATCGACACAGGTATTTACTTTTGAGAGATGAACTTAGGATTTTGAGCAAGAGACTGGCTTTTGCAGGTAATCCATGGTGTTTTGCTATTTGTACAAATTGTTTTGAGAAAAGAACTTACTGTTTTGCAAATATCGAGGATGATTCGAGAAATGTACCAAAGCGACTGAGAAAAACTGTAATAAAAAATAGATATTATATATAAATTATTGTAACGCCCCAGCTTGATTAGAGCCCACCCCGAAGAGTCAAAGGTCGAAACTTCAAGGGATGTGTAGACTAGGAATCGAACCAGTAACCTCTCGCACCACAGGCAGCTGCAGTAGCGGTCAGCTGGGCTTGGACTAGGCTCATTAATAAACGGACATGCAGCTATTTTTATTTCTTACACTGCGATTGATAATAATGATTAATAATGATAATGATATGTTGATATGTAAGTATACGGACATGCATGGTTTTCACTGGACATGAAGAGTAGAGTAGTATGTTAAGTACAATTGTTAAGAGACTCTTAACCTGTATATAAATCTATTGAAAATATGTAATATATTCTAATTCTAATAGTACAGTGCTTCCCAAACTGGGGGGCGCGGAGCCACTGCAAGGGGGGCGTGAAAGACCAGGGGAGAAAAAAAGAGTGACACAAAGCTGAATGAAAATGATCTATGTAGGGGGAATAAACAAATGCGCTTGCTGTTTCTATCCAACTGACCTTTATTTTGCTAAAATTTAACTTTTGAATTCTTTTTTTATCAGTTCCATCCCCAATTATTGTTAACAATTGATTTAAAATTTTGTGGTGGGGGGCTTGAACTTTTGTTGGCTTCCGAAAGGGGGGCATACTGGAAAAAGTTTGGGAATCACTGTAATAGTATATGAATTCACTGACTAATTTTGGAAAAAAAAAAAAAATTACACGGCGACGGTTTACATGTGAACACGGTGTACTGGCGGTGACGTATGTGTCACATGCTGTTAAAGCGATGTACTTAGTTCAGACGTACTGAGTAGGCGTAAATTTGTTATAGGAATTCAAACATACGCCGCCGTCATGTCACCGCCGTAGTCGTTCCTTCTACGCACTTGCTGTGCAGTTGCCGCTATTCTAATGTCTGCCCTCCCATTCAAACCCATTCAAAAAATCCACACGGTCTGGCGGTGACGGAAGGGTCGACTTCTGCTTCTCCTGGTAATCCTATCCGTGGCACGATTCACACGGCATACTCCGGCAGGACGGCCTCACCGCTTCCTCCGTAGTACTGCGTGCGCCATCTTGGATTTTCGTAATCGCCATATGAAAAGGAGCTCAAACGTGGAGGTCAGAGCCCTAGAGATAGAAGAGTCGCGACACTCTATGATTTCGCCGCGGGGTGGTCACGTGGTTCATGTAAGCCTGAATAGTTCCAAACACACGCTGCGCTGTCATGTTCTTCTATGGGACTGACAGCGGCGATTGCGACATTTCATGGTAAACATGAATAAAATCACACATCCAAGTACTTGTTTGACTATCATTGCATTATTGCATATTCGTAAATGTCAGTTTTACATTTGGAGTGGTAAGGTGACAACTGAAAACTATGTCAAGTACGTAGATACCTTTTTAAGTTTTGGAGGGAAAGTTTCACGTTCATGTTAGCATGGGAAATCGACTTTTACATTGAAATGCAAGATGATTTAAGATGTTCTTTTTTGCACAACTGGATTATTGTATTTCCAGAGAATGTCTAGATTTCCTTGATTTTGCTTTTAATTCCAATTCACTTACCCGTGGTCTGGGAGTGATTGAAAAGCAGAGTAGCAACAGTCCATTCAGCATTTAGTGTCCAGCCCACTTCTTCTGATGAGGCAGGAGTTGACGCACCATAACAATTTTAAGACTAAGCCATACACAAAGTATCAAATATATAATATATATCAAATTATATATCAAATATATTAAAGATTAATATGAGGCAGGAGTTGACCATACAACCATTACAATTTTAAGACTAAGCCATACACG
The DNA here is from genome assembly GCA_034769285.1 of Lutjanus argentimaculatus. NCBI lineage: Eukaryota > Metazoa > Chordata > Actinopteri > Lutjaniformes > Lutjanidae > Lutjanus > Lutjanus argentimaculatus. The sequence continues at coordinate 29,205 of JAWZSL010000156.1, forward strand.
AAGTATCAAATAAAAGATATATATCAAATTATATATCAAATAAGAATAATATGAGGCAGGAGTTGACCACACAACCAGTATCATTTTAAGACTAAGCCATACACAAAATATATATCAAATATATTAAAGAATAATATGAGGCAGGAGTTGACCATACAACCATTACAATTTTAAGACTAAGCCATACACGAAGTATCAAATAAATGATATATATCAAATTATATATCAAATAAGAATAATATGAGGCAGGAGTTGACCACACAACCAGTATCATTTTAAGACTAAGCCATACACAAAATATATATCGAATATATTAAAGAATAACAACTCATTACACTTTGATCTCTTTCATCTCTGTCCTGGACACTAAAAAGCAGATGAAGCGAAATAGGGAGAGAACAGATCCAACAGTTGGCACAGCAGGTAGCGATACACTTAGAGCAAATTATTCACAACATATTATAATGTTGCAAACATACAATACCTTATGCCATTATGCCTTATGCCATTACCTCAGCCCTGAAAATTAAAAAGTGGAGAGAGACAGAAAGAGAGAGGATCCTCTTTTAATCATGAACCCTGACCTCTTACCTATTCTCAAAAGTCAGAGGGCTGGCTGAGGAAAAGTTGTCACCTGCTCTGCGATGTTCAGTTGTGTCATGGTTTATTGGTTACACCTAACATTTTACAGATCAGTGGTCATACCATGGTTGGCTGTGCAGCATTTGGATGCTCCAATCGGTCCGAAAAGGGTTACCATATGTATGGCTTCCCCAAGGACCAAGAGCGCCGGAAAAAATGGATGGCAATGGTCAGCCGTCAAAAACTGCAAATGACAGGGGCCAGCAACAACAAAAAACTATGTCATGTAAGTAACGTTCACAGAGGGGACATCACTTGCTAGCACTTCAAAGGGCATCACATTCTTAAGTGTAGAGTATTATGACTTTTCGATGATATTTGAAGTGTAATGGAAACTGATCTTACAAACCTACCTACAGGTACACTTTGAGGATGACCAATTCACTGCTACAAAAGCAGGAGGCACGTTGAGGTTGAGGCCAGATGCTGTGCCAACAGTCTTCATTCATCGACCTAAGCCGAAGAGGAGGAAACCCCCTTTTGGGAGGGTGCCTCCAGTAATCCTAATTGAAACGGACCACACATATTGCACCAAGTTAAACTTTGGTATGATACATGCAGCGAACAATATTTCCCATGTCAAGTAATTCAAGGATAGACTACACTCCTAATGAGATTATTACATTTTTCATATTAGTACATCCAGCTTCAAAAACAAGAGGTCAGGGATTCTCTGAGGATTTGCACACAAAAAAATCTACAAATTTCTATCTAATTTAAAGAGGGAATGAAATGCTGAACAATATGAGCGTTGTTTGCTTGCTTTTTACCTTGAGTAAGTTAGGGCTCTACAATCAAACCTGAAATTGACCTACATTTGCTGGAAGACTAAAAAGTATTTCGCCTTTTCGCCACTAGGGCACTGCCATGTTTCAACAAGCTATCTGGTAACATCATGGGGTTGGTTCCGCTCTGCTGTTCACCACACAGGAGTTATAGGTGAAAACAGACCACAAAGGACAATGACAAAAGGCAAAAAACAACTTAAGTATAAAACCATAACCTTGTATCATCTGTTCATATATGTGTTGTGTTAGTGATCTAAAAACAGAACTCTCTCTCATTAAAAAGTCCATCCAAATCATTACAATTTAAGTTTTTCTTGGTTAATGATGCCTCCACACTTTCTTAGTTTAGGGTTTAAAGTATGTTATTAATCAGGAAGGGATTCTGCTCAATTCGGCATATTAATGATATACGTTTCAATCAATTTAATGTAGTTTCAGCTGTCAGAGTAGCTTCACTCCTGTGCATATGACTCCACTAAAAACGTGGATATTAACTGGTGAATGGATGTTTTAAGTCATATTAGACCAGTAATGCCTGTTTGTCACTAAAGTATTACAAAGGTATGACTTGAGTTTGGACGGCGTTTCTCAACCACAAAACCGAGCTGTTTCCAGCCAAATCACCTGAAGACAGTGATGCCTGTTATCACAGATCACTAACACAACACACACATGTACAGATGATACAAGGTTTATGGTTTTATACTTTAGCTGTTTTTTTCCTTTTGTCGTTGTCCTTTGCAGTCTATTTTCACCTATAACTCCTGTGTGGTGAATACAACAGCAGAGCAGAACCAACCCCGTGATTTCACCAGAGAGATTGTTGAAACATGGCGGTGCCCTAGTGGTTTCTGATTGTGGCGGATGATTTGATTCATGTTACAGTAATGTTCTGCATTAATTTCTTTTCTATAAGAGTGTAGTGCACCCTTACATTGGAGATGACAGTAGGTGCAAATGTAAACGCAAAATGCATATAACAGCAAGATTACCTTGTTATTGTTACAGAGATTGAGGGAGAAACTGAGGTGGAAAGGGACATGGCAGGAGACAGAGAAAGAGAGAGCAATAAAGAGGCCATTTTACCAGAGGCAGGTGATCCAGGGATGTGTGTGCCGAGGGCCAGTCAGTCAGGGGCCAGCAATGATGACACCACAACGCCAGGGCCAGATGCTCCAGGGACCACACTGCCAGGGACTGATAGGGCAACTGTAGAAGAATTAATTAGGCAACTCAAAAGGGAAAAATTAATGAGAAGGAGAGCAGAGATGGCTCTTAAACAACAAAAAAGAATTAATTTGGAAATGAAGAGGAACAAATTAGTTAACCAAAAGTTCACACAAATGTTTACAAGAGACCAAATTCGAGCCCTGGGACAGCTAAAGAAGAGAGGAATTCGGTGGGGAAAGGAGACAATTAAAAAAGCAATTCAGATACGATTTACTGCTGGCATCACTGGTTATAAAACCCTCCAGCAAATGCAGATTACACTGCCTAACATCCGCACGCTGCAAAGGAGGATGCAGCATGTAAAGCTGGAGCCAGGGGTTTTTGGGAAGTGTTTGAGATGCTGAGAATGAAGGCAGGTGTGTTAACTGAAATGGAGAGAGAATGTGTGCTCTCCTTAGATGAGATGGCCATTACTCCAGGCGTGGAGCTCCATATGGGAACAGGAAGGCTCTTTGGCAATATAACGCTGCCTGACCACAAGGGACAAGCGACGCATGCACTGGTGTTTATGCTGGCTGGAGTAACAACACGGTGGAAACAAGTTGTGGCTTACCACTATAGTGGCAATTCCACCGATGGCGCAGTTTACCAACCCATCATAGTCAGCATTGTTGAAGCGGCGGCATCTGTGGGGCTTCATGTGCTGAATGTCACCACAGACATGGGGAGCCCCAACAGAGCAATGTGGAAGTCCTTCGGGGTGACCTATGACCAGCCATGGATCCAGCATCCTGTTGTGCCAGACCGGCGCCTCCATTTCATGCCTGACATTCCTCATCTCGTCAAGAACTTGAAGAGTGCCATTATTCGTGGTCACATCATCACCATACCACAGGATGTGGTGGAAAAGGAGCAGCTGCCATCCAGTGAGGTCTCTGTTGCCCCTTTAAAGGATTTGGTGTCTTTCCAAGAGGGCATGGCACTTAAGCTGGCACCCAATCTATCCAGAGGTGTCCTGGAGCCTGGCCATTTCGAGAAGATGAAGGTGAGTTCAGCAATGCATGTGTTCAGCAAAGCTACAAGTGCCGCCCTGAGGTACATGGTGAAGGAGGAGCGCAGACCAGAGTCTTACCTTACAACGTCATGGTTTTTGGAGAAGGTGGACCACTGGTTTGACCTCATGTCATCCCGCCATGTTGTCACTGTCCTCAGTCATTTAAAGATGGAAGAGTATGAAAAGGCCATCAGCTTCCTCCACGACTCCATCCATCTTTTTCGGGGCCTGAAGATCGGTCCCCAGGGCAGCTGGAAACCAGTCCAGACAGGACTGGTGATGGCCACGACGACAATACTGGAGGTCCAGCGGAATCTGTTGAGAAAAGGGCACAAATTTGTTCTTACAAGCAGGTTCACTCAGGACTGCCTAGAAAATACTTTTTCCTGCATTCGTCAGAGGAACTCTGTTCCGACACCTGTGGAGTTCCACTATGCACTACGGGCTGTCACTGTAGGGCAGTTCCTCTCGACCACTCATACTGGCAGTTACCTGGATGATGCCTCAGACCACTTGGCGGACTTCCTGGACATCCAGAACAGCAGCTGCAGTGCTTCTGAGGTTGTGAGAGTTGAGCAGCTGGCAGACCCATCACCACCTGACTTCACAAAGACAGAGTCCTGTGTCCTTTACCACCTGGCAGGATACATAGTGAAGAGGGTAATCGGCTTCTCACTCTGTGAGGAATGCCAGTGTGCACTAGTTGAAACACCTACCAATACCACAAGCGAGAGAGCTGTTTTGCTGGAGATGAAAGAATTTAAAAGGGGTGCATTATACCGGCCATCGGATGAGGTCTTCACTCTCCTGCAGGATGTGGAGCAGCTGTTCCGTTCAGAGACGACTGATTCCCTCATGGAATCCTCCAATGTCGTGGCACAGCTGGAAAGAGCGGCCATGAGTCTGCACAGCAACCTTCCCTCATGCCATGAGCTGAAAAAAAAAATCGTGACAACATATATCAGGCTGAGATTGAGGATTCAATCAAAGTGCATCAGGGCTGAGAGGAAGGTAAACAACCATGACAAGGGACACCTTGGCAGCAAGAGCCAGACGAAGAAGGCAACATCAACTCGGCAGACTTCCTCACCTAAGGTCACAACATCAAGGCCAGTGGCGGCTGGTCAATAGAGGGCGCTAGGGCGCCGCCCCACCTCTCCCCACATCCTAAATCTTCAGTGAAGAAGACTTTATTACTTTAAAATATATACTGTATATTTCTTTAAATGAACGACAATAACACAATATTGTGTAGTTAGTGAGTAAAATGTATAATCTGCACTTAAATGTGTTGTTAAAAATGTTTTACGATGTCCAAATTTACGGATAGGTCACGTGTTTCCGGCTTGGGGCGCAATTTTTTCGCTCATTTTTTGGCAGCAGCGAGCAAGAGGCTCTATCTACATCAGTACAGCAGAGTGAGATGTGTTGACAGCTGGAGGAGTTTAGCGCATTAGCTGCTAGAATGGAGTAATAAAATCCGTGAAGTCACTATAAACAACATGTTTTTAGAAGAGAACATTAGAAGAGAAGCTGAGAGTTAAAGAACCTGATCAGCCGACATCATAAAGCAACAACAGTGAGAGGAAGATGATAAACTCTCTGTGGAGAATGTCGTGACAGAGTAACTCAACCTCACTTTGGTACCAGGTGATCTGTGCTGGATGAAGTATTCATATCATTTACTTAAGTAAAAACATTAATACCACGCTGTGTAAATACTCCACAAAAAGTAAAAGTCCTGCATTTAAAAATTTACTTGAGTAAAAGTATGTAAATATTATTAGCTGTTATCAATATGAAAAGTAAAAGTAACCACTGTGCAGTAAAATGTTCCCTTCAGTAACAAGTAACTGTACCTGTCAGACAAATGTAGTGGAGTAGAAAAGTAAAGTAGAACTATAAAATAATATAATATGGATGTAATTCGAAATTGAACTTTGGTAAAGCACTTGAGTAAATGTACTTAGTTACATTCCCCCACTGGGGATGACAGATGATGAATGTGTGGTGTTGGTCTTTTACAAACTTTTAAATAGTTGTTGTTTTGTGCAGAAAAGTGGACAACACACCTTAAAGTAGGAACTTTATATAAACCTGTCAAAGACAATTAACCACAGAGTCACTGAGAAATGTACACCTCTCAGGAGAATTTATAGACAAAAGTAAATTTTAAGCCACAAAATGACAATTTTTTAATTAATTAATTAATTTATTTATTTATTCTTAAATCTAGTTATTTTCTAAAAGTTTTAGTGCGTTCATTATTCTTCTTCCATTGTCTAAAGGTTTGTGGTATCAGATTTCTTTCATACTTATTGAGGTACTTTTTGCTTGCTTTAGTCTTTCAGCATAAATTGTAAAATAAAATACAATTATTATAAAGGATTTGCACAAATTAAAGTACCTTAATTTACCTTAACTGAGCAAGTTCATCAGGTTCTAAAACATGTTCATTTAGTTCTGCAAGTACAAATAAAGGCTCTTTTCGTATATTAAAATACACTGATGCGATACCGTACGATGTTTGCCTGATTTTTGCTATAGCCCCCCCTGGAGAAAAATTCACCAGCCGCCACTGATCAAGGCCACTGCCAAATACCTTTCTGGTTGCCATGGATACACTTGGCCTCTTCATTCCCAGCACACTGTCCGCAGCCTCCAGTCTCCCTCAGTGGCCACAGCCAGCAGTCGCCACCAGCAGGCACTACCAGCAGGCACCAGCAGCCGTCCCCAGTACCAGCAGCAGCAAGCATGAGGGCTGAAAATGATTTCAAATAATGTGTTGTGCATCCTTAACCCCATAATGCCTGACCTAAGAAATAATGAACAGAAAATTAGAATTTTTTGAATGTGAAGTCTTTATATGGCCCTTAAACAAAATGTAAAAAAAATGTAAAAAATGATTTGCATATATGTTTTTTTGTTTGCAGAGTATTTGATACATCAGGCATTAGGCCTACACAATTTGGGCAATAACAAGAATTTTTCATTTTTTGCCCTCTATAACATTCGATTCTTCATTTTTTTCAAACAGCTGCCTTTTTCAGTTCTTTTCTTTTCTTTTGCAATGTGTTAATCAGACAGTACAGGAAATTGGACATCACTTTTCAATCTGTAAAAAAATGTATATCTTGGGCACTGTAGTACCTTTTAGCTGTCTAAAATTCAGTAATATACATAGTTAATCAATTTTGAGTCCAATTATTTGTTCAATTATTTGTTCTAAATATCAAATTTTAATCTGTAATTTGTATAATTGATTCATTCCAACATTGTTACAACGTTAGTTTTAATTTGCCAGTAAAATTAACCCTTGCTATAGCCTACCAGATCTGACATGTTGTGATTCTGATTCTGTTCTATACGGTCAACTATTTTATTCTTTACCAGGGTCATTTACAGCTGACAAGTTTCTCATTTAGCTTTTAAGTTCCATCATGCTCCACACTAACGGCTGCATAGGTTTATCTCTACAGTGCACACTACACACATAGATTATGATAAATATGTGACAATTAACTACCAATGTAAATATATCAAACATTTTGATGTAAAGAATGCAGGTTGTCATACACTTACTTGGTACTCTTTGATGAGGGTCTTCATGTCTTCAGTGAGGTAGACACTGAGGCTCCTCAGGATACTGTCACGCTTGGCATTTTACCAGAGGCAGGTGAACCAGGGATCTGTGTGCCAAGGGCCAGTCAGTCAGGGGTCTGCAATGACGATAGATAGATAGATAGATAGATATGGATAAATTACGCTGTGCACATACAAATACTGATAAGTATATCATTATGCATTACAAAGGGCCTCTGATAAAATATAGAGGGTTGACAATTTAAAAGAGGTAGCGATTTCATCAATTTACTCCTGGAGATACCTTCACAGCTAGCAAAGTTGAGCTAACAAGCACATGGCAATGCCTGAAAGTCGGTTATCTACCAATACACACAAATACAGATAAGTATATGCATCACAAAGGGCCTCTGATATAATATAGAGAGTTGACAATTAAAAAGAGGTAGCGATTTAATCAATTTATCCTTGCAGATACCTTCACAGCTAGCAGAGTCAACTAAAAAAGTAGCAGAAAATCGGTCGTCTACCAAGATAAAAAAATATATAATTACGCCGTGCACATACAAATAAAGCTCAGCATATGCATCATAAAGAGCCTCTGATAAAATATAGACAGTTGAAAATTCAACAGAGGTAGCTATTTAATCAACTTACCTCTCAATATACTCGACGGCCAACAATGCAAATGAACGGTGTCCGTCGCCGTAGAAGCGATGTTTGGAACTATTCGAGGCTCCATAACCCGGAAGTAGACCGGAAGAAAGTGTACAATGGAGTCCTATGGGAGTGTCGCGACTCTTCTATCTCTAGGGCTCTGGTGGAGGTGTGTCGGCTCAGAAGTGGAGGTGTGTTTGAACTTAAGTAACCTCCCATGGTAGTGATAGCAGATCGCTAATCGTTAATGTTTTCTTTCTTTTCTTCAGGGAGAGGTGTGTTCACAAAAGAATACATCGAAGCAAAAAGTTTTGTCGTGGAGTACCGGGGAGTTTTGTCCCTGAGTGCAGGAGTAGACGACAGAAGTAAATATGTATTTGACTTCATGTGGGATGGGAAGCGCTACTGGTAAGTTTGCTGCTTGTTAATTTACTCATATGTATTTTTTTAGTGTTACTCATCTAATTTGAAGTTGTAGTTTTATTTGTGAGTACATTTAAAAACAAATGCTGGATTAAAGTACTTTACAGAGAGATTGAAATTGTAGGACTATTTGATTGATGGGTTGGCATCTGGTTGTCAGTGTTTCCCCTAAAAAAAAAAAAAAAAAAAAAAAAAATTGGCACCAGACAACGTGACCGGTTGGTTTTCAAATACAGGACAAATGTTTGAAATTACGGTCATATATCATCTGAATTTATTGAGCTTAAAAATAATTGATATGCAATTGACAGGCATGTCAATTTATAATCTTTTTGTTTTTGAAAAGTTCGTAATTTCAAATAAAATGAGTCCCATCAATTAACTCAGTGCCTAACTTGAATAAATAAATAAATATTGCACAAGCCTGCGCTCTTAACATGAACATAAAGAAACTGAAGGCCTTTACATACAGATAAAAAAATTGCAAACAAATAAACACATCTGAACTGGCTCATACCATTTTAATAACACAGCATGCTGCCAATTTGAAATCAAATCATGACTGTTTGCTGTATGCGATCGAAATATAATCGAATAAAAACTCTTTGAAAACAAACAGGGAAAATCCCTTAATCTATATCTGGCTCATGACAATTTAATTTTTATGCATTTTTAGAGCAGTTTAGTCTGCAGCTGCTAATTTAAAATAACACGTGCCAAGTGTCTCTTCACAACTTGCAATTTGCATTTAATGCAATCTTTGCAACAACTTGTATAATCTTTGATTATATAGAGATTATTTTGTAAACTGCGAATATCATTTAAGTATGTCGAGGCGGAGCTGAAAAATAGTGTTCCATTGCTAAAATAAAATATGTGAACGCAAATCAGTGTTGAATGTTAGCCAAGGCTGGGCTAAAGGCCTTTTTTTCTCTCATGACAATTTAAGAATTTAACCCCAAGCAAAGTTTAAAGTTTTTTTTTCTGGTCTATTTGTCTCACAGCATAGATGCTTCACAAGAGGATGGAACACTGGGACGACTGGTCAATGATGATCACAGACAGCCCAACTGCAAGGTCAAAAAGTTAATGGTCCAAGGAAAGCCACACCTGTGTCTCTTTGCTCTCAAGGATATCTTTCCAGGAGAAGAGATCACATATGATTATGACGATTCCTCCTGGCCATGGCGCTCAATGGTGAGATAAGGGTCTCATGTTCTCCTAATGACAGTGTAAACTATGATTTATTTTATACAACAGTTAGTTTTGAGTAATTTGATTGGTCAAGAGTGGAGCTGGGTGATACCTTTTGAGGTGAATATGAACATAATTATCTCCTGTCTTTCTTTCTTAAAGACCACTAAGTGATAGTGCTGCCAGTCAAGTGATTAAACTGCACATTTTCACTTTACAATTTCAGGCACCCGGTGAAGAACAATCTCACCACAAGGTGAGAGAAAGTGAGCCACGCTCAGAAAAGGCAAGTTTTAGTTTGTGCCATCACAGTTAGTTTGCTTTATGTGTCACCTTCAATACAGTAGAATGAGTTTTGGTTCTTTAGAATTTTATAGTACAAGTTCATTATTCAGGTCTTCCTTCTGCCCTGCTGACTATCAACTGACATTTGTATCATAATCATGGCCAGTGTTGTAACACAATGTTTGCAGGATGAAAATGAATTATTTCAGCTTAAATTAAACTCACATTTGTGCCTATCATTGACTCAGTCACAGGAGGTGTGCAGCAGTAGTCACTCATTGACAGAGGTCGAGGAAACTCCTTCAACATCAAAGGATGACATTGTAAGTTGACAGTATTCTTGTAATATCATGATTTTACTTCTAGACATAATACTGTTTTGTTTGATTTTATGACTGTACTCAGATGTCTTCACACTTTTGGATGTTGTACACTACACGTACCTGCCACAGCACAGGACTGTCAGGACAAAGTGTCCTCTAAGGACAGTAGGAGTTGTGTGTGTGATTGTTTTTGGTTATGTCAGAATGTACTTACGAGGACATTTTCCTAACCAGGACTTCATGTATTGGGTTTGTGGTGGGGGTGTGTATCAGGCCTTCATGTATTTCTTCATATAATGGATGTCACAAGTTGGTACTGCTCAGAAGTCTTCAGAAGTGTTTGTATTCTATGTTAAGGGTTTCTATCACTGATCATTACTGATATATACTTTATTGGTTCCTCAGTGCCACCATAGAGTTACCTGCGCAGTTGTCAGCTCTTCGGACCATTGTGAAGATTGTACAGGACCTGTCTCCGGTCTAAAATGGCTTGGTTTCACATGCAAATGTTCATATCCATGTCACTCAAACAGTTTTTGTTGTTGTCTTTAGTGTAGGCTGCATGATATGAGGAGAATCTGCAATGTGCTGTAACATTTTTCAGTATTGCGATGAAAATAAGGTTGTGTATAAGCAGTATATGAGCAGTGAGGAGGAGGCTTCAGAGATTCTTAAACAGAGGAGAAAATGGCAGAAATACAATGAGGAAGGAGAAATATCCTCCAGATGTCCTCAGCATTGTTGACTTGTGACAATGCGCGTGAATAAGCCCTGCTGAAAAAAGTCAGAGAAACCATTAGGCATATTCTATTGGTTTCTAATGGTTCCTGATGGTTTTGTAATGATTTCTAATGGTTTCTAATGGTTAGTTGTGTTTTCCTAATGGTTCGGTTTGTTTTTCTAATGGGATTCTATTATCTCCTACACAGATCTACAGGACTTTTACTAATAGTTCCTACAGGAGTCTAAATGTTCCTACAGGAATCTAATGGTTCCTACAGGAGTCTAATGGTTCCCACAGAAGTCTTAATGGTTCCTACAGGCGTTTCTATACCAGTCTAATGGTCACTATACAGTGGTCTAGTGGTCACTACAGGGTGTAGTGGTCTCTAATGGTTCCTAATGTGATGGAGGAACACAGATGTTATAGCCTTCTTTAGTAATCACATCTGTGTGATTTCTAGTGGGTACTTGCATAGGCTAGTATGTTTGATTGCAGTGTTCAGTGATTTCATTTAATATATTCCAAGATCACCTTTGGCCTTTTGCGATTGAATTTGTGATTAAATCATATTTGGCCTTTTGTGATAAAATCTTTGTTCATGACTCATCCATCCAAGAGACTATGGTAAGAGAAAGATACTAGCACACTCCCATCTTCTTTAAAATGCAGGTCTTTTATTGACAAACATACACACACAAAAAAAAATCAATACTTTCATTGTATTAAGTATTGATTTAGTATTTTTAGGATATCTCCAGTCATCCTGCCAACCAGTAATCGGATCTTTGGCTGTACACAATAATGACAGTAACACAATTAACACAATGATAATAAGCATGGTGCATACAGTAGACTATTAAAGAGCAAAAAAAGTAGCTCTTGTCTTGTAATTCCAAGCAGATCAGAGGGCATGTAGCCTAGTCAGGCAGAAAAATACCACCTCACTGTAGAAGAAAACAATAGACAATGTCAGGATATTCACAACATTGTGGTAGAACAATATATGGCTGAGCTACAGTAGCACTGTAATTCTTACTTCCCCTGTCTGTTTATTGTAGGTTTCTTTCTTTTTTTACTTTATCTGCAAAAAATAATCAGTATATGATTTTCATTCATTTTCATATTTCACTCTATCTGCACAAAATACACAGTGTGACTTCAATTTACTTTAACTTCTTCATTTTCACCTTTAACTTTATACTCTGCTTCACTTTGCTCATGATTTTTCACTTGTATTACTGTCTTGCCTTAGTTTCACATTCCCTTTACTCCTTACATTAAGTAAGCATTATTTATCTGCACAAAATAAACATTACATGACTTATATTAACTTTCATTTAATTTCTTAATTTTCACCTTTAACTTAAGTTAATACTCTGCTTTACTTTGCTTTCGTGACTTTCACTTGCATTTTGTTGTGTTGCGTTGCATTAGTTTCACATTCCCTTTCCTGTGCATTGTCTTCACTGTTTACCCTTAACTACTTTTCTTTTCTCCTTACTTTATACTTCTATTTCTTTATCTGCACTGGAAAAACAGGCCTATATGAATTTACATTAATTTTACTTTCCCCTTCAACTTCGGTTTCATACTCTTCACTTTACTTTCATGACTTTCACTTTCATTTATTTTCTGTGAACTCTTGCATTTCTTTCACATTGTCTTTACTGCATTTACTGATGCTGTCCGATCTTTAGTCTCGTTCATGTGTATTAGGGAAAGTACAAATAAGCATTTTATTTTCAGTTTGGAGGCAGATACATTTAGTTTGAACTGCAGTGACTGGCAATAATACTGTTTCTTGAGAATCTCCAGTCACTTCATGCATAAGAGGTAATTTGAATGCTCGGGTTACATAGAATGTTCTCAGCATCAACAAGACAGTGTCTTTGCCTTCAGTGTGAAGGATAATATCTTTTTGATTTCCGCAAAGCTACCACAGGTTAGTTTGACAAAGCGGTCGTTTCTCCTAAGAGGACGTCTGTAGTCTTGGCTTGTGTATAAAAGGCCCTCAACAACAATCCGCTTGTGTACCATGACCATGTCAGGGGCATGCATGTTTGCAGCTTGAAAGGCCAGTTTCTCTTCAGTTGTGAGGGCATGTGTCATGCCATTGCCCAATACTGTGGTTTTGTCAATCTTGCTAGCTTTGGCAACATGTTGGTCTGTCAGATTTGCACAAAATCTCAGAACATTGTCTCTGATGGGATGCTTAGATGCAAAGTGTGGAATGGCCCTGTGCAAAAGGAACTTGTTAACAACCTGACGGGGAATTCCTTTTGTGCCCTGTACCAGCTTTAGCAGATTGCCATTCGCATTCTCAAAAACAAAGGCAGAGTTTGCCCACAGTGGGCCCCAGAGACGCACTGACTTAGCAAGATGGCTTAGGAGGTGGACATTAAAAGTCATAGCGGACTCTCCATACAGAATCTGAAACCTGAATGTGAACTCAAGAAGCATGGCTTCAGCTTTGTCAATGTCTGCGTGAGAGATTTCTTCTTGTAAAAGAAGGTATATGGCAGATACAAGAAGGCTCATATGTTTCAGGTATTTGTTGTTCAACAACCCCTCAAGACAGGGTAAGCTGTAGAACAGCAGCCAGTGACGCCACTCTGATGCTTTCCAGTGGGCTCTTTCAGACAATCCCCGTGGCATTCTTGTGATTATGTTAGGTGTCTGAAATGCTTTCAGCCTCTCATCCAGAACTCTTAGTGTTCTTGGACTCCCTACATAGTATGGCTCTGTGCTTGAAGAGGAATCTACCTGTAGCTTTGTTAGTTGTCTTGTAACCCCAAGCAGAACTGAATGCATATAAATCTGGCACAAATCCCCACACAATATCAAAGTGTGGAATACTGATAAGAGGGGATGGCCCCTTTACCCCATTCACACTTGCATTCTGCTGAAGTGCTTGCTCCATGTCCGCTAGCATTGAGTCATTGGTCCTGTCTTCGTAGTTTTCTGCCCCAACTGGATATTTGACTTGTCACTGTACCAAAGTGCCTGGGTGCAAACAAAATCCACAGCCAAAATACCCATTAAATTGGGTGGTGTTCTGCATTTGGGGCCTGGCTACGGAATCTACACAGCACGTCAGTCCAACTAACGTACTATTTGTAGGATTCCCGTTTTTTCTCCATGAAACCCCTGTTTCTGCCATTGTTTTTGCTTGCTCAACAAAAGGTTTTAGAAAGACATTCATTGTAGGCTCACTAGGCCCAAACCAAAGAGCTGCCAGTATTACATGTTTATATCTTAGTTTTGGTGGGAGCTCATTCAGTGTTAAGTGAATCGCCAAAGAGAATATTTTGATGATTTGAACACTGGGGTTCCATCAGAATTGAATGTGTATGAGAAATTATCAGGATTAGACAGAATAGCACCAGATGCAGATAGCTTTCTGTAACACTCCCCATCATATATATCCGAAATGTTTGTTCCTGACTGTTCTCTGTCAAAGCAGTAGTTTAGATGAACACTGATGTCTGGGTTCTCTAGTAGAGCTTGTATCTGAGGAGCAATAGGGATATTTATGAAGAAACTACCTCCATTCATCGCACCTGTATCAATATTAGTTTTACACAAAGGGCAAACTGTGAGTTCCTCATCCACTATCTGTTGTAATGTGCCTATGTTTCCTTTGCAGGATACACAATAGAAATGAAATTCAATCTGCCCTGAGGTATCTTTGAAAATTTTGTTAAAACTGTATTTAGTTTGTGGTACCAACCTCTTGGCCAAACATAGTGTTTATCATTTCAAGAAAACTCATGATCATCAATACTGCTTCAGCCTTTGTTGTTTGTCCTAAAGATGTTAACACTGTGTCCAGGTCTGGACTCGACCCAAGCATGTGGAATGGGTCACCCTGCTCACTGTCACTTGTGGTGTTACTGTCCTCTGTGTCATATTGATTGAGATATGGACTGTTCACAGACAACTCACTGAGACCACTGTTGTCTCTAGATGAACCTTCCCCACATGTGTCTCTTGAGTTGTTCCCATCAATGCCAGACTGTCTACTGTCTTCAAATAGTATATCTCGGTATGGACTTGACTAAAACGTGTGCAATGTTTCACCCTGCTCCCTGTCACCTGTGGTGCTACTGTCATCCGTGTCACATGGACTGTTCACAGACAACTCACAGGGACCACTGCTGTCTCTTGAAGACACACTCCCAGACACTTCTTCAAGTGGATCGGAGTTATCACCGGTGTCTCTTGAGGTGTCCACATCAACGCCAGACTGCCTACTGTCCTGCTGCAAGTCCCCTGTGGCACTTTCTTCTTGATGTTCTTCATGGGTGTCACCATCCCCATCTCCCATGAGCTCTTCTCTCTCACTCTAAATGACACAAGGGGAAAACAACATGTTAACCCTGCACAAATCTGATTATTCTTAAAATCAGAATCTGATGCAGTAAACATAGGGTATAGTACTGTTAAGTCTGTAGTCTGTTTGTGGGCTGCTGCAGTAGAGTACAGGACAGTGCAGTACAATACAGTAGGGTACAGTACAACATGTCAAGTTTGTAGTCTGTTTGTGGGTGTAAGAGGGGTACTGGCGTAAGTCTGGGTAAGGCACGGTGCAGTTAAGGTACAGTAGGGTACAGTACAGTCTGGCTACAGTCACGTACAGGATACAGTACAGATGGGGTAAGATGTAAATACCATGCACAATGAGCTTTAAATTAGGCTAATTGTATGGGTATGGACTACTCATCATTATTATTTTTATTAAAACAGTCAGTAAACTTGACAAATCATCAACACAATTAAGTGAATTAATGTCTATCTTACATGTTCCAACAAGATGTCCTCATTTTCCTCCTGGACGTCCCCTGGGACATTTTCCTGGTCTTGTCTCTGTCTCTGTCTCTGTTTCTAAGTGACACAAATTCATCATCAAACATCTAAAGCAATGCACTTTTATGAAAAAGTCATGTAGCTAATGCCACTCAGTTGATTCACTAACTTTTGACAGCCTAATATTTTCAAAATATAAGAATAAAGGAAATTGGCAACCAACAAAAAATGTGACCATGTAGGATAAAAGTGTAGTGTCTTACAAATAATGTTGTCCTTGGGACATTTGAAGGAAGATCAGCTCCAAGTAATTCTTGTATTTCCTTTTTGGCATTCTGTGAAAAGCATTCAACCATAGCAGAAAAAGGTATCCTGTCAACTTTGTTACTGCTGTCAACTTTGTCAATTGTATTACATGTGTTTTTTGTTTTGTTTTTTTGGCCATAAATATTTAAAATACTCTGATAAACTGTAACAAAGAAGATTGGGGCACTTCTCTTTGGATAAGAGAATATTACATAAAGATGGTGATCTAAATTAAGTGACAGGTGGATTTATGTGGAAAAAAGAACCATCCTTCATGATCTCACAGAATCAACATTATAAAGCTCTGAATTCATAAAATTCCATAAACACACAACCTCAAAACCCTTGGTGAGTGAACTTGAAAGCTTTTTGTAAAAAAAAAAAAAAAAAAAAAAAGCTTGGCAAATGATGAATTTAGCACATTAAGGGAGTATACTATGGAGACACCAAGTTTATTTTTCAAAGGAGAACACAGATTTTCTCTGATATGCTGAGCTGAAATATACCCCTAACTGTAGAATGACAATAAATAAATAAATAAATAAATAAATAAATAAATAAATAAATAAATACTTACTTCTTTGGTTTAAACAGCTCCTCTTAAGGCGAAGTGTGTCTGAAGTGATTTTTAATTTTTTTTTATTTTTCTATGTTAATATTTTTTAAATGTCACCGCCGGCCAATTATGTTACAGTAGTCACTGTCGTCATGGCAACGTTCTGACCAACCGGGTGCGCCCTCATGAAAGACGGGAGCTCTTTTTGAAAACCAACGGCTGCGACGGTTTCATTGCGACCATTGGAAGGGGAAGCTTGGTAAGTGTTAAATATTAACGTTATGATATTCAAGCCAACGTGAGTCAAAAGCTTTGTAAGTGTTAGCGAGCAGCCTGTTAGCAGCCCGCGAGCACACCAGGCTGCCCGCCAGGCTAAAACATCGTTCTCACTCACAGAGAAGAGTAGGAACGTCAGTGTTAGCTCCCGCTGTTAGCGTTAGCTCGCGGTGCTAACACCGCGATGGCTTTCGCCATCACAGGAGGATGAAAATTAAAGGGCACGTCTGTTGTGATGATACAAGTCAGTAACTTAGTGTAAAGCATGTGGGAGCTGAGAGTAGAGCTGTCAAGATATATGCAGTAACGTAATTATTGCATATACTGTAGCCTACCTATCACTCCTATTATTTCCAATGTACAGGTGCATTAAAATACCATGGAAAAGTTAAGCTTATTAAGGCCTATGTCAGTATAGTGAAACTAATACATTATATCCATTAGACACAAAATGAAACATTTCATGTCTTTATTTATTAAATTTATTTTACCAGTAATAATTATGGCTAACATTAAATGAAGACCTAAAATTCAGTATCCCAAAAAACTAAAATGTAACTGGTTATAAACTTGTTAATGGTCTGCCTCCCCCCACCCTCTCTGTCTGTGTTTGTCTCTCTCTTCATTGTTATTTTTCTCTTCCTGTCTCCCATAGTAATTTTGATGTGGCAGAAACACTACTGATCTATTATTTATGTCTTTCAGGTTTGAAAATGTATGCCTATGTGCGCTACATTGAAGATAATGTCCGGAAGACCGTGCCAACGCATGATATTGAAAACTTGAACCCCAAAAATCTGGACGACTTCAATGCAAAGAAGAGGTACAGGATCCTTTGGAGAAGGACCCCAGAGGAAAGTGGCTCATACTACTATGGGCAAATATTAAAACTGGCAGGTAAAAATTCGTTATGGCCTTACTAATTTTGTATCTTTGTCGTGTTAGTCTTGATGGATTAAGAATGAACATGTAAATGCCCACTGTGTTCACTAATTTACCCTTTTCACACTATATTAATTGCTTTAGAAAATAACAGCTTACTATTTTATAATGTGTTTCAAATATTGAGTGTAGTAGTTGTCATTTTTCATGAGCTGGACCATCATTAGTACTGTATATTCTCTAATTGTGTCTCAAAGATAATGAAGAGGATTTCAGTAAAGGAAGGATTCCAGTGCCACCGGTGGAGAGCGAGGACGAAGAGCCCACCTCTATTGCTAGTGGAAGTGGCATCAAACAGGTGAGTCAAACTTTTCATCTTTTCAGTTAAAGAACTACTGGACATTAAAGGGATACCTACTTCACCCAAAATCGATAATTCACCCATTTTCTACTCACCGTCATGCCAAGGGTTGGGAGAACTAGAACTAAATGCTTTTGGAGGCAAGGGGGCGTCCGCCCTAGCAACGGATTTTCATATAATGGCAGTGGATGGTGCTACCTGGATCTCCAAAAGTGTTTAGATAACTCCAACAGTTCTCCCAACCCCTTCATTGGCATGATGGTTAGTAGAAAATGGGTGAATTATCAATTTTGGGTGAAGTATCCCTTTAAGGCTGTGTGAAATTGGTTCAACAGAGGATTCAAAGGCCAAGTCCAGGACAGTGTCATTAGGGGTGTATAAATTAAACTGGATACGCCCAGTCCATTCACTGAAATCACAACGACATCAGACTTTTTGAACACTGCCATCTTAGAAGTTTTGAAGTCAATTGATGTCACTGGCATTTGGTAACATGAGCAATTATGAACTACTGACTCCAATTTGAAGTCACTGGAGTTGAATCACATGGTTGTGAGGTGAGAAAAGCACATCTGCACGTCTTACTAAACCCCAGTTACATCAAATTGGAGTCAGTAGTTCATAACTGTACAAGTTACGAAACACCAGTGATGTCAAACTGTAGTCAACTGTGTTTCCCACAGATTTTCAGGAAACTGTGGCGCGAGGGGTGTGATCAGAACGTCCGACGGGGGTGCGAGTGCCATTTGAACACATTAGCGCGATTTAGTGCATTTGTGTGCGCCAGAGAGAGAGACAGACTCATTAATTAATGGGAAACTTTTGTTTGTTTCGCATGCATGCTTGTGTGTTGTGTGTGTGTGTGTGTGTGTGTGTTGTGTGTGTGTGTGGTGTCTGTCTGTCTGTGAACGAGAATGACAGAGAAAGAGAGCTATGGGGGCTTGGTCTTGATTCTGTGGTGCTGCGCCACACATTGGTCTATGTATGGGAAACACTGGTGCTGCATGTATGAGATCATTCTATTGACTTTCTCTGTTTCAAACTTACAGAAGGAGAAGAAAACGAGAAGTGGCAAAGGCACGGAAAGGTTCTCTGCTTGAGATTATGAAAGAAAAGAAAGAGAAGATAACTAAGAAGATAGAAAGGGAGGAGACTGATGAGGAAGTGTCAGTGCCATACAAGCTCCACAAAGAGCTGCAGGAGAAATACATCCTAATAAAAAGAAAAAATAAAGACAATGAGATGTTATTGGCCGAAAAGACAGCCAAAATCCAAAAATTACAGGACAAAAATAAGGAGCTTTCTGAAGAGCTAAGGACAATACGCAGTCTGAACCTGCGCTTGCAAGAGCAGCTCCTCAGTACCCCAGGTTTTCTCCCCAAGTTTTTTTCTTATTAGATTAAGGGGCCGTGTCCACCAAACGCGCTTTCAGCGTTGCTTTCAGAGCGCTCAACGCTCTCTCTTCAGAATGCCACTGTTGCTAGGTTACAAAACAAGTCCTTTGACACTTCCGTGTTCCTGCTTTGTTTAATGTAAACACTACAACGAGCATAAGAAATATACAATAACATTAGCGGCAGCTTTCGACATGGACCCTGAGGTTGACCTACCTTCAATACAAGTGTGGGTGCAGGATATAAACCGAGCGTCTCCGGTTGTGTTGCTGTCAGTAACGTATGCCCACTCCTTCTTGATTCTGATTGGTCAGTGTGAGAAAAGTGACAATGACGAGCATCGCGCTGTTCCAAAAGTTGAACAGATTTCAACTCTGAGCACCGCAACAAAAAAAGTCAGCTCCGAGAGCATTTTTTCCGCAGAGGGTGCTGAGCGCTGTGAGCGCCGAACTCCATAGGATCTGAATGGAAAGTAGACGCTCGGAGCGCTAAACGTTGCGTTTGGTGGACACGGCCCCTAAATGAGTGCTTTTGTTTTTGAGTGGCGCCTGCAGCAGCTTCATTATCCTACCTGTTCGTCTGAGTGTCAGTTTGTCTGAGTTTATCTGAGTCAGTTCGTCTGAGTGTGAGAATAATTGATGCAGTGCCTATAGCCACCACCAGACTCAGAGTTCATACAGTGCCGCTTACTGGGTGTGTGTTTTTTTTTCTACAGTTTAGAATGTTATTCATATTTTTTATTCTATCCTACAGGGATCCTGAAGCAGTCTCTTCCCAAGTCTGGAAGCAGAGAAACAGGTCTGGAAGCAGAACCTGAAGTGATCACCCCAGAGCTGGACGAAGAAGGAAAAGTAACCATTTCACACACAGTTTTGGATTGTTAACGTCTTTCAAAGGGATGTTAAAGCTGTAGTCTACCATTTGAAAGATTGATCATTATTAATAACCTTGTTTAGATGGTGGTTATGGTCCTATAGTACAATCTACACAATGTGAAGAGCAAAAAGAACGAAAAAAATCCATTCACTCTAGTGGCTGCAGGGCTGCAGAGAAGTTGACCTATGTAAGCCATCCGGCCGGATGGCTGAGCAGCTGAGCTACAAGTTAGCCCTTTATTTTTAGCATTTTAAACTAGCATTGTTGTGCCTGAAAGCAACACTGTGTAACTTTGAATGCAACCTGCTCCTTAACGATGCACGTTAATACGTCACACATAACAGCAATTTTAGTAAAAACCGGGTCATACTTTATAGGGGTGGTTAATCTGTCTGATTTCCTGATCCGATTCGATTACGATTATTGAGGTCCCGATTCGATTACCAACCGATTTTCGATTATTAACGATTCTCGATTAGCGATTATTGCTTTATCATTTGACAACAGTAATCCAAAATACACCACAAAGTTATTGCACCATTAAAAAACTTAACTCTTAACTTAACTCTTTTATTGAGTAACAACTCAAAGCACTTCCTGTGTAGTGTAGTTGTAACTTCACAATTATTTGTTTTAACTTGGAAAAACATATTGTAGCTTTACTAGCTTATATACTATAGAACACAGAAATGAACACAACACATTGTGTTTTGACTGATCAAGTTGTACTGAACAACAACAATTAAATGGAAGGCTTATTTCCTTTAGAGCAGGTGTCAAACTCAATTTCACCAGTTGTAAATGTAAGACAATACAATTGTATCTATATCACATAAATGCCTCTGCATTTGATTCATATTGATTTTTATCACAATTATAATAAGCTCCAATAGCAAAAATCTAGGAAAAAATCATGGCCAGTAGACATTCAATTGTGCAACATTTTTGTATTAAAAAATTAAACAAAGTTGTGTCTGTGAACAAACTTACAGACTGTTTAAAATATTTTTGCAGTAAGATGATCAGCTGCTCTGCTTCATATGAAGAGGTCTGTGGTTCTGATCAGTGTGGAGGAACAGTGATGCTCCGTGTTACCTGCTCTCACAGTCACATGACGTCTCTGTGGGTCAGACTCGTGTCTCTGTTCTCTGCTGTCAGACACGTTTTACATAAATGATTTGCAGCAGTGTTTCTCAGCTTTCTTAAAAAACTCCAAACTTGTTCTACATTTGCACATTATGAAAGTTTGGTGGTGCGACGCGGTCGAGGTTTTCATCGCGGTCTGTTCTGATAAAATGACGAGGAGACAGAGGGAGGAGGGAGCGCTTGTTTTGTGTGAGCACGGCAGCAGGCGTCCAGACAGAGACAGGAGGAGAGAGAAAACGGAGGAAATTTTCAGTGGCAGCCCCTTGATGCCCAAAACGAAACATATGCACGTTCAACTTCTGTTGACCGCGGGATAACATTTTTACAAAATAAAATAATGCAAAAAATAATCGATTTTTGAAAATTTAATAATCGATTTATACTCTTCCATAACATAATCGCAATTAATTAATAATCGATTTTTTTCACCACCCCTAATACTTTATAGAGATGGTGTCTTATGACTGCTCTGCCTCAACGCTGACATTCATGGAGGTCCCTGACAGCAACATGTGGACTGCAGAGCAAGCTGCACCGGAGCGAGACAGAGCAGTCGTAGGACATCAGAGGGAAAACCACTACCATATTTCCTCAATTTAAATCCGGGCCCCGATGAGTAGCCGGCCTCGATTAGTAAGCGGGTTGTTAAGTTTTGTTTCTCGATACAAACACAGTTACACAGTATTGTGCTTGAACACGTTCAATGAACTCATGAACTTGTTCATATTTTGGGCGAACATGAACTGTATTTCCACTTGATGAACGTTATTGTGAACGTGTTCATTGTGGCGTTTGTGAACGGCGTGCTCTCTCTCAGATGCAGAAACCCCAGCTAAAACACACCGTAAACAGGCCTACATTAGCACCTGTAGCAGTTCCTGCAGTCAGACTAGAGACAGACACACGGACTGACTGAGCAGATGTCGCGGACATCGTCAAACTTCTCACAGTGTTGGAAATAAACTACCGTTGTGTTGTGTGACGGCAGATACAGAAGCAGGTATTTAGCTCCGAGCTCAGAGGGGAGTGAACATGAAGCACAGAGGGGAGGGGTGTGTGTGTGTGCAAAGGCAGGATGCTTTTTTCAAATCTTTCTCAACAGCTCAATCTTTCTCAACTGATTCTCAAATGGTAGACTACAGCTTTAACCGCTAATTGGTCAGCTGCCACACAAGTGCTACATGACGTTTACTATGGTACAGCAACATTACTGACAGTGCCTTTTTATAGGAATGTAACGATGCATCGCTAAAAATCGATTCAATGTGTGCTGAATTAAATCGGTGAAATAAAAGATGCTGCTTACTGCTTTATTTGCGATAGTGCTACTTTAAGTCTCAGGTCTAACAGAACAATTGTTTCCATTTTTATAGATTAAACTTGGCCCCGGAGTTTTCCTCACCAGAGAAAAATGGCAGAGGGTGCAGGAGGCTAAATCCCACTCCCAGTTCTGCAAATCATTGGCTGTTGCCATTTGGGGCACAGAGGGACTGAAGGAGCGAAGTGTCACTGGGGCCAAATCTAACGCAGTAAAGGACTCTGTCCCCTAGCATCCCCTAACCCCAGAAAAGATGACTGTCATATGAGGTAAGTACCTTATACCACATTATACAACAGTTAGTTCCAACCGAGTAATTTGATTGGACGAGAGGCATTCCATGAGTGCTGATATACAGTACATCACTGGGACTTTTTACAGACTTATCACTACACTGTACAGGCGTTCTAATAGCCGTTAATTAGCGTTACAGGGAACCCCGAGCGATATTGGACATACGTGTTTTTTTAATAATGCGTTCCAATGATGTCCGGTCATTTACGAGCCTCGAGTCTCCTGTTCATATCCCACTAAGTTCGTAAACTATTGATAGCAGGCTATCCTACATTTCCACATAGCACATTACCCTCATCTAAGATTTTTTTTTTGGCATTTCATATTGAAATCAGATTAATCCATATAGGCGAAGAGTCATCAATATTAACGCACATGCATCTGTCTGACTCGGTTCAAGGAAATCAGAGCTAATCGTCTATCCCTGGCTTAAAACCTAACGTTATTTACCCAAAGATATCTTCTAAACCCCTGTCATAATTTCTCTGTTCCTGCATAACACTGCACCATACAAATTACTGCAGAAACTTACCTTTCGGCCTACTTGTATCCGGAGGCTATTAAGATACTTTGTTGCATGAAACGGTGCAGTGTTTCCTCCTGAACAGATACATTTGGCTACATTTTACAAATCCTGCAGGTGTTGTGCTGAAAAAACATACTTAACATAAAGTGCACTTTCTGCTTATGGGAGACAGGAGGGGATCCGATCTGATGATATCTAAGCTAAATAATAAGTTATTTCATGTTTTAATAACCATATTAATCATATAACGTTATTTTTTACACTGTAAATTATGTTAGCAGACAATGATGACCAAATAAAGTGAAACTGCTTTAATCAAGATTCAATAGAATTCATTGCATTCATTAATTAAAAAAATAGTTTAGACATTGCAAAATACATGACAACATTACAATTATGTACAATTATGAACAGACAGGAAAGGGAAATCAGGCTTTTCATGAAATAAACACGTTTGCACAATTAAAATTAATTAATAAATAAATAAATATTAAGTTACATTTTTACATGACAAAATACTATTTATATTAAGTAAGCTATAGCTGCAGCACCGAGTCAAACCGAGTCAAGCAGCACATGTGAATGAAAAAGGAGCAAACGACGTGACCAGCCCTAATTTCCTCTGCCATAAAGGTGCAAAAATATTGTGCCCACCTGGGTGTTGTTTTCATCACTGCTGAACTAATACAACTACAACTACTACAACTAAAGCAGAGTAATTTGACCCAGGACTGAATATTGTGTTCCCTTTCCCATTGAAGAGAACAACCAGATGTTAGTGGGTTTTGGTGGGTTTTTTTGTCCAGTGTAAAAAGGGGCTTTAGTCACATTCAAAATTACTACAATTTAAATTAATATCCAGACCTCACACCTGAATTTCTGTAGCCAATAAGACTCATCACAGACAGCCCAATAAAAATCATAACATAATGGAAAAAAAGAAAACTGCTTCAGCTATGGAGAGGTAACTGTGACCACTGACCAGAACAGCTCAATAGTTGGATGCCATTTACACTTATGATTTGGAGAAACTGAACTGAATACTGCTATTGATAATGCATTTAACATCAACAGTTACAAAGTAACTAATACTGAGTAGTTTTTGAGAGGAATGAATGAAATCCTATAAGAATGAATGAAATACTTTAAGTATTTCAGTGTTTCCCACAGACCAGGTAGCAATTTGTGGTGCTCCACTGACACCGGTGGGGGAATCGAGTGTCACAGTGTCGTGGCGGTCGGTGGAGTCAGTCAGTGTATGCAGAGTGTATGCAGCGGGCGGCGCTCAACACTTTCTGAAGCTGCCATATGAGACCACTATAAAGCTACAGCATTTGGAATTATTCAGCTCAATCTTACTTCTTTAAAAGTAAGTTCTTTAAGAGAAGACAACTAAAAACATTTTTGACCAGAACCCTGCCTGGTTTCATTCCTCACCCCAACTAGTTTCAATCTTTAGATTCTGTGACAGGACTGATTTGCACAAAACAACTTCAGCTGGAGCCTCCAGCTGAAGTTGTTTTGATACTGTAGAATATATATTTTTAATCTCAGGATAAACCCCTTGGGATGTACCATCTCGTTTTCAAGGGGGTCCCAAACAGACACTTACAAATGGAGAACAGAGCAGTAGCCTACAGTACAAGACCAAAAAAACAATAACAAAACAGCAAACAGCCACAGACAAATCAGAATTAAAATACTTTACCCACTCTTGGTTTTTGTTTTTGTTTTTTTTTAAATTTAAAGTATCAACAGGATGCTAGCTAATGTTAGCCATCTAATCACCATTAGCTGGCTATGGTTAGCTAGTGGTTAGCCCTCAGGATTGAGTTGTACAGAACGAAAATACTTGAACTACTACATACACATGACAATCGTGAATGACTATTAACTAGTGGAAAACTTGGACACAGTTGTCAAACAATAGATTTATGGTTATACTTTACCTTCCTGGTGAACGAAACCGACGACGGGAGTCTCGCTTCTGACTTCCACAGACGCTATTCCTCAACAAAGGGAAGGCGGGCCAGAAGGGCCAGAGGCGGGAGATACGCGCATTGATGGACACTTCTGACACCCAATGGAGATACGTGTTAAATACATGATGTAATAAAACGTCTTTCCATTGGTCACTTGGATACCCAGCGCTGCCTGTTGCTGGGGGATAATGTGGATATTCATTTGCTAATAGAAAGTCAAAATTGTTAAAAGTGGAGATACGTGTTTTTTATCGGACAGCGACGATATGCACATGTTCATAAATGTAAATTGCTGTAATGGCACTGCTCAAAAAGAAAAAAAAGCTGAAGACGGATCAGCTGACCTAACGTCGGGAAAAAAAGAGTCGCTCCGCTCTCCAGGGCGTTCATCTGCAGCTCCACAGAGGAGCTGTCAGCTGTGCTGTCCCTCTCTGTTTAACCTGGTGTTTTGGCCGCACTTTGTATTTCAATGTGAAGATCTAACAGTCATCTGACCACCGATCACCTAATCCAGATCAGTAGACGGCTGCTCAGCTGTGTTTTATAACATTTGGCTTTGAAAAAAAGAGAGAGAGAGACAGAGTGAGAGAGAGACGTTGCTCCACTCTGCAGCCAGTTCACCTGTAGCTCCACAGCTGTCAGAAGCTCTGCTGTCTGTTTCTGTTTAGCCTGGTGTTTGGCTGCACTTTGTATTTCAAAATATGAAGATCTAACCGTCATGAGAACCAATCAGCGTGTGATTTAGGTTAATAATCGGTTAAAGAGCGTCTTTAGTGTCTCAGCTTGCTGCAGCGCTGTGTACGGAAGCCTGTGAGGGCGCGCAGAGAGGCGGAGGAAACATTAATAAAAAAATCGATTTTTGAAAATTATGAATGGATTCAGAATTGTAATGGATAATAATCGCGATCCTTACATGAATCGATTTTTTTCTCCCACCCCTACCCGTTTTTTCTTTTTAATTAATTTCTCACAGCAGTTTTGCTTTTGTTCTTGGTCTTTGGCCATAGATTGCCTGAGGGACCGACTGGTGAAGCTGGGCTATCCAAAGGAGGCCATTGAGCAGCAGCTGGCCCTTGTAAGAAGAACCATCTCAGAAAAAATAAGTGACATCAGAAAAAGGGGCCCTCAGACAGACGTGAGTATTGCATTCAAACTCATTACTTTTTCAGCAGCAGTGGTTAGAGACTGGAGGTCCAAAGCTTGTTTCAGTGTATTTGGAATACACACTGCAGTCCCTTGCTTTGTACTGGAGCAATTGCAAATATTGAAAATCCCACCACTCATTTAGTAGGGGTGTAACGGTTCACCTAACCCATGGTTCGGTTTCAAACCTCGGTTTTTTGACTCACGGTTCGGTTCAAACCTCGGTTTTTGACTCACGGTTCGGTTCAAACCTCGGTTTTTGACTCACGGTTCGGTTCAAACCTCGGTTTTTGACTCACGGTTCGGTTCAAACCTCGGTTTTTGACTCACGGTTCGGTTCAAACCTCGGTTTTCAAAACTACTAAAGAAACGTTTTGAAAACTTCCAGAAAAAAATGTCTGGATTTTATTAAAGAAATGTTGCACTGCAATAAAGAACATGAACATTACTTAAGTTATATTTAAGTGTAACACTTTTCTTACCAGTTCACAATAAAAAAAAACTTCTGTTAATCTCTTATCCAGGAAAACAAAAAATAAACATTTGTCTTAAGACCAGTCTACATTGTCTAAATAAATAAAATAAAAATGAAAAACTTCTTACAGTCTGAGGTATAACATAAATGAATTAACACTTTTCTTAGGACCAGTCTACATAAATAAAATAAAAATTTAAAAACTTCGGTTCGGGAAGCCAGAGTGAGTTTCTAAACCTAAATCCTTTGAACCTAGGTTTTCCAGTTCGGTTCAGAACCTTTACACCCCTATCATTTAGATAAAAATAGATGGGAAAATAGGGCCAGGGTGCTTAAAACCATACTTCCCCTTTAAGTATTGAAATGTTCTTGAAATTCCTATGTCTTGAAAGTCAGGCTGTGACTAAAATATGAACATTTTTGTCTTTTTTTTTTTCTTTTTTCTATTCCTCTCCAGGGAAAGCCAAAAGACTTGGAGTAAGCTGCTGTCTTGCTGTCTACGCCCCACTTCCTGTGTCCGTCTTCTTCCCAGAGTTGTCTTACTAGTTGTTTTTACTTGGTTTGTGTTTTGAAAAAAAGTAATTAAAATCACAAACTGCAATGAGTTGTCACGCCCCATATGTCCTGTTCCCAATTCGGAGGGGAAAATATCCGAATACATACACAATTACACATATGTATAGATGTCTCTGGTGCCCAGTGTTAAGACTCTGCTATAATTTCTGTTGCAGCAGTAGGTGTCTCAGTATGGTTTTTTTTTTATAGTTTTCGATCCTAATGGGACCAGTTTTCTAATGGTTTTAGCTCCTAATAGAAACAGGTAGCTGTCTACTGGTATTACATTCCAATGGGACCAGTAGGTTCCTAATGGTTTTACATCCTAATGGTACCAGTAGGTTCCTAATGGTTTTACATCCTGATGGGACCAGTAGGTTCCTAATGGTTTTACATCCTAATGGTACCAGTAGGTTCCTAATGGTTTTACATCCTAATGGGACCAGTAGGTTCCTAATGGTTTCTTCTAATGGTTCCTACTGGTGTTCCAATTCCCATTAGACCATTAGAATCCTAATGGTTCCTAATGGTTTTTCCTAATGGTATTCTACTGGATTTTTCAGCAGGGAGACGTCTGTCCTGAATCCAAAATAATTCCAAGTTGCAAAAGTACTCTGCTTGTTCACAACTTCTTCGCTCCTCTCTCCTTCCTGCTTGTTCACCTCCAGCAAATGACACATACCTGAGAGGGTAGCTGAGGCTTCACCTAATTGGCCAAATGGTGTCTAGGGCTTCACCAAATGCTCACATGCTGAGTGTGAATGCATGAGTATTAACATTCATTTTCCATTCATTGCATGTCAGGCTTTACGATGCATTTATCTCACATGTTCATTTCGCGATTACGATGAAAAAGCGATTCATTGTGCAGCCCTACTTTAGTGCAGTTTTTATGTTAAACTAAAACAAAAGCGTTAGCACAACTTGCTAACTTTTCATTTCAATGTACTTTTAGTGTGTTCGAGATCCTGGCACAAATCCTGCTTTTTCAAGAGGAATCAATCGCTGGTATGTTCATTTTCCTTGGCTCCATTTTAAATTTGATTTTAAAGTGTTCTTGGTGTCGGATTGTGACTTATACTGTGACGTGTGGAGCGTGAGAAGAACCCAGGAGCGGAAGTGGTACAGGTTAGAACAATGATTTATTTACACAAGTGAAAGTGAGTCCAAAAAATCCAACTAGTGCAAAAAATCCAAAAACAAAAACCACGGGAGAGTGCTGGGCTGTGAGGGCAACAGGAGGCACTGGAAGACAAAGAGGAGAGACACGGGTAAAGACAAAAAAATCACAGGCGATCACTAGAGAGCACAAAACTTTACCAAATGGTTAGAAAAGAAGCCAAGTTGATACCGCGGGGGTTATCTGGATACTCTGGCGCTGAGGAGTGTCTCTGCTGGCCTTAAGTAGAGAGGCTGATTGTGAAGCAGCAACAGGTGAGTCCAATCACTCCTCAACGCCGCAGGGGAAGGGTGCCTCAGGGAGAACAAAGGTAAGTTACCCAAAAACAACACAAACCCGGAAACAGTGCTACCAAAATAAAAGCCCAAAAATACAAACCACCACATATACAATAGTAGATTTTTGGGGGTTAATATAAGGTCTTTTTTTCTGCATAGGATGTTACACCTGATGAGATTGTTCCTGACTCTGCAAGTAGTGATGGCTATTCCTCTGGTGATCTCTACATAGCGGACACTGCATCAAGTTCTGATGGATTCAACTCTGATGAAGATGTTGTAACTAACACTGAACTATTTAATGATAGTGAGGATCTAAACCTACCACATTACAAGAGTGGACCAGCTGACTCACTTTCTTCCCAGGAAAGGACAAAGAAAGTCCTGCAACCTATATCCTGCATGGAAGAGGAGGATAAGGATGCTTCCAACTCTGGCATTGATGATGACATCATACCTGATAGTGAACCCTGTTCTGATGTTGATGATCCTACTACAAGTAATACCCAGACTCAGTCTTTTTCTACTGAGACTGCAGCAGCACCACAGGTCTCTTCTTGCACATCAAAAAATTACGCTATGTTTGCAAAACACCTCAATCTAAAATATCTCGTCACCTTAAAAAGCATGAGAAAGTAGAGCCTGACATCGCTGAAGCATTCTCATTCCCTAAGAACTCAAAAGAGAGAAAGAGGTTACTTGAGAAGTTGCGGAACAAAGGTAATTACGAGCATAATCAAGAAGTAATGAGAAATCAAGATGGACAACTGAAATTGAAAAGAAGACCAGGACGATCAAAACTCTCATTGAACGCCAAAACGCATATGCACTGTGCATATTGTAAGGGCCTGTTTATCTATAAAGAGCTGTGGCACCACTCGCGTAGATGCCCATCAAAGATGGCCTCAGAAACTGAAGCTATTTGTAAGACCAAAGCCTTGGTTCTGGCAGATATTGCAGAGTCAACATACAGCCAAGCAGTGTCCCCTGGAGTGTGGAAGATCCTTGGAAAGATGAGGGACGATGAGGTAGCATCTGTAGTCCGTAATGACTTCCTCATATTGCAACTGGGCCAGTCGCTCTACAACAAACATGGGAATGATCCAACAAAGTATGAGTACATCAGAACAAAGGTTCAGGAAATGGGCAGACTGTTGTTGACCTTAAGAAAAAAAATATTCTATATTTAGCTTCGAAGATGCTGTAAAACCAAACAATTTTTACAAAATCATTGGAGCTGTCAGAGCAGTTGCTGGATATGATGAAGAGAAGCACTCTTATTGTACACCCAGTCTTGCCCTCAAATTGGGACACTCACTCAAGAAGATTGGTGACATTATTCTCTGCAGGGCCTTCGCAGCAGAGAATGAGAATTTGATTAAAGCAGCGGAACGATTTACACAACTCTGCACAAAAGAATGGGCCGGACAAGTCTCCCACACTGCACTGGCTACTTTGAGCAAGTCAAAGTACAATAAAACGTCCACCATACCATTCACAGAAGATGTGCAGCTTTTGCACAAGCACCTGGAGGAAAAATTGGCTGCCGCCATCACAGACCTGAAAGAGCATGAGTCTCCACAGGCGTATGCAGGGGTTGCTAGGGTGACACTTGCTCAGCTCATCCTCTTTAATAGACGTCGTGCAGGAGAAGTCTCAAAAACGTCACTTGAGTCATTCAAGAAAAGAGACCAGACTGAGCTCCATAGTGACATAGCTGCTAGCTTGTCACCGTTTGAACAAAAGTTAGCCCAGCACTTCAGCAGGGTAGAAATAATCAGCAAAAGAGGTAGGAAAGTTGCTGTTTTGTTAAACCCTGAGGCTGTCAGTGCACTAACACTTCTTGCAGAGAGAAGAGATGCATGTAATGTGCATAAGGATAATCCCTTCCTATTTGGACGGCCACTGTGCCCTTCCACAAGCTATTACAGGGGACAGGACTGCATAAGAAAATTTGCAAGTATGTGCGGTGCAAAGAATCCTGATAATCTGAGGTCTACATATCTTCGCAAGCACATCGCAACAGTGTCCCAAATACTCAACCTCAGGAACAATGAGCTGGACCAACTGGCCAACTTTTTGGGCCACGATATACGGGTCCATAGAGACTTTTATCGTCTGCCGGAGGCAACTATAGAAATGGCAAAAATCACAAAGTTTCTACTTGCAATGGAGAAAGGAACTCTTGCAACATTCCAGGGAAAGTCTCTTGATGAGATTGAGCTTGAAGGTTTGTGGTGGTAACAACACTCTTAATGGCTCTTCTCAAAAGAATAATATTTTATTACACTATCAATTACTAAACAAAGTAGTGTGACTAAAGAAATACAACCGTATATTGGACATTTCTTTAATTTGGGAAGATGTAAATTCAGACTGTCAAGAATATAAAAAGTAAATATGCCTCAATGTTTCGGTACATAATACAGAAACATGTCGGGTGTACAAACTTGCAGCAACAATTATTTTTATTTTTGCATCAATCATGCTTACTTTAGACGAATTGGACCCAGAGCTGGATGATGGTGATGAAGATGGCGGTGAGGACGATGATGACAGTGGTGACGATGATGACGGTGGTGACGATGATGGCGGTGGTGATGGCGGTGGGAACGACGATGGCGGTAGAGGCGGGGAAGGCAGTGGAGATGATGGAGTTGATTGGTCCGAACTAAGTGGTATGTATTGAATATACATTCATGGTATATTTTGGAGTAAGGACCATATTCAAGTTCCCTGATGTTGCTTTAATACTACCACAAAGTCAGCAAGGTACACAGTCAATGATCAACGATGATAAGAATTAAGTATGTGGCATGGTTTCTGCATTTAAGCTATAAGTGTATCAATGTGGTGTGAATGGGTGAATGATAGAACGGTATTGTAAAGTGCTTCAAGTAGTTGATAAGACTAGAAAAGGGCTATATAAGTATAGTCCATTTACCATTGATCATTTAACTTCAGTTGATGCTGAAGGCCTTTTTTGTATTCTTTCACCAGAAAATCAAGAAATGAAGATGCCTGAAGAAGCCACCAGCTCCTCTGGTAATGTGTGGGAAAGCCTTACATTGCCCTTGCTATATTGCAGGCAGCGCTACTGTGCTGTATGTATTCTAAAAGGGGGGAGAATTTAAGTTTTGCTTTTAAACTACCTTTAGCTCTCATAATGGGTGTAAATTATATAAAATGCTGTCAGGACCCTGTTCTACAAAGGGACTTTAATATACTTAGAATATGTTCAATGTTATTTGTTAAATTTGCCTCTACTGTTCACTGTTCATATTGGTCCAGATCGTAGTACTACAGTATGTTATTCATTGGATATTACATGTTACTTTGCAGTTAGAATGGAATCAAACTTAAGGAACATACTGTAAATATGTTGCTTGTAATGGATGTTAAAAACAAAGTTCAGATTGAAAAAGTTCACAATTTTATTTCTTTTTTTTTTTTAAGGGAAAAGAAAAAGAATGGAATCGACCCAGGATGAGGCCAAGAGTTACAAAGGTACAGTTTTTATTTGTTTAAAGTTGTAGTAATGATTCAGAGGGATATTCCAGAAATTGGGTTTAGTGAACACCCTTGAGTTTGTTAACCTTGTGATGAGGTAAAATGCATTTTCAGGACCAAAGAGGGTGACGACTTAAGCTTTGGACCACTTACTATGTTTGGTGTCTTTTCAGACCGCATTAGCGACTTTTTCCTTCAAATAAGCGGCTAACAACATATCATATCAACATTTCCATGTATGTAGTATAATGTTTGCCTAGTTGCAGTTGTAACTACGCTACAACTTATAATAGAAGCCAGCAAGAGGCACACGGAGACTGCGGGGCTCACTCGGGGGCTAACCACCCTGTAATGTAGGTCAAACACGGACTAGTCCCTCCCACTCTCCCACCCAGAGAGGGAAGTTACCTGCTGCTGCTCCCTTTCATACCCCGAGGGAAAACTCTGCTTCATCGTGGCCTGTTTAACCCTTTCATGCGCTGGGGAGACACACACGCGCTGGGGAGACACACACGCTCTGACGACGGTCACGTCGTCAGTTTTTTTTTTGTTTTTTTTTTCTCCCCACATCAACGTTGCCGAGGTAACGGGGCCTTCATTGGTTTGCGAGGCCCTACGCAACGTGCGTAGTGTGCGTATTGGGTGAACCGGTACTGCGTATATGTCTGGGTCTGTCTCACTACATTCATTTTTACTCTAAATTAATTACCTTTACTGTCTAATAAATTTATTCCAGTCCATGATCATCTCTGTTTTGTAAATGATTTTACCACCTCACCTAGCTATGAGGCGGTGATTGACGTACCTGAATTTCTGTATTTTTAAACTCAGGAAAAGATTAAATCGAAAGCAACTGGACTTGTTTAAAAAGTCTTATGAAAACGTTTCATCTCTAATCCAAGAAACTTCATCAGTTCATGCCTGTCAGACTAGTCAGAGCTAGTCTAGACTAGCTCTGGTTTGCACTAGCTATTCTAACAAAATCATGTATTGGTTCTCCAGGGCAAAACAAACTGTTGGCAACCCAGACTCTGGTAACCAGCTCCAAAGGTAGGACTCCATCCATCCTTGCAGCTACATTTGGGGACCAAAATTTTCCCAGCAGTACACTGCACACTGACTGATAAAACAACAACAAAAAAAAACCGAATACTCGACTAAAGAAATCTCAGTGGACGACGGGATCTCCGATTATTGATTCAAATATTTGACTATCAGGGGACAGCCCTAAACATTTGTGACCTACATTTCAGTGGCTCCAAAGTTATTTCAATAAAATATAAATTAAATTGTAACAGTTATTGCCTTCCTTATCTTAACATATACAATATTCTTTTGATTGACAGAGGTCAAATCATCGAGAAGATCCGTCAAAAGGCCATGGAGCAAGGCTGAAGCTGGGGCTGTAATGAAACACTTTAAAACGCATATTGCTAATGGACACCTTGCATCAAAGCTTGAATGCGAGCAGTGCAAGCGTGCTGAGCACGCTGTTTTGGCCAACAGAACTCCTCAAAACATACGCGATTTTGTGAGGAACAGGGGTATAATGTTAAAACAAAATGGGGGCAAAATAGCCTGAGGTTGTGGGTGGGTTTTTCTCCCACTTTGTTGTGCAATGGACCTCCTGTCAGTTTTTGTCTACATCCTCGTGGGTAGGTTTTCCCCCACTTTGTTGTGCAATGGACCTCCTGTCCCACTTTAAGTTAGTTTTTTTACTCGTTTCTTGCTCTGCACTTTGTTTATATTACTTGGCACTTTAGGTTTTTTTTACTTGTTTCTTGCTCTGCATTTTGTTTATATTACTTGGCACTTTAATTTGTTTAACAATTTCATGTCAACATTTGTATATGTTGTAAAAACTCTGTTAGAGTGGGGAGTGAGTGGAAATAAAATACATTACCTTTTCAAAATTCAATGTGTTTTCAGTATGTTCAAAATTTGGTTATCGTAGAAACTTGTATATCGGCCATAACAGCAAGATGTCCAGCCTCTCTGCTGATAGTCATGACACACTTTGTGCTAGCTGTGGCTTATGACACAAATTCAGTCAGGAATATTTTTTGCAGTGTCACTCATACAACTGGCCCAACATTATTGCCAGCATTGTGTGTAATAGATTCAATTATCCATTTTAAATACTCGATTGACTTAACCTTTCAAAATGCAGGTAGTTTACCTTTCTCAAAACTCTTGCAGTTAGGTACCATATCAGTAATGTGTGTAATTTAAACCAGTGTTGTCCTCATAATCAAGGTTTTTGCCCTGATTGTGTGTGTGTGGGTAATGTACAGTTAAACCAGTGTTGTCCTCATAATCAAGGGTTTCTCCCTGATTGTGTGTGTGTGTGGGTAATGTACAGTTAAACCAGTGTTGTCCTCATAATCAAGGGTTTCTCCCTGATTGTGTGTGTGGGTAATGTACAGTTAAACCAGTGTTGTCCTCATAATCAAGGGTTTTGCCCTGATTGTGTGTGTGTGTGTGTGGGTAATGTACAGTTAAACCAGTGTTGTCCTCATAATCAAGGGTTTCGCCCTGATTGTGTGTGTGTGTGTGGGTAATGTACAGTTAAACCAGTGTTGTCCTCATAATCAAGAGTTTTGCTCTGATTGTGTGTGTGTATAGGTAATGTCCCAATAAACAAGCATAGGGTCAGGAAACGCCTCCTCCTGCCCCGTCCTCATAGTCCATAAAATGTCAGGTTTTCATATCTTCAGATTCTTTGACAATAATGAAATTCTAAGTAGCCAGAAAAATTCCTAATTTTTTTTTTTGGACCATTTTTATCTTTGTTGCATCTCTCTGGGACAAAGGGAAAGGTGGGACCCCATAAACCATGACTGGGCTGGTATGGGAAAAGTGTCCTAGTAATCCACCCATACCTGTGTGTGTGTGTGTGTGTGTGTGTGTGTGTGTGTGTGAGCGAGCAAGCATGTAGAAATGGACCACACAGTTTGGTAGCTTGATTCTTCAAATTTGTCCCTAATCAATGATTTAAAATTACTGAAAGATTGTTTTGGTCACTCATACTCTTATGATATACAGTATTCCTTGATGATGAGTAATTATTGTAAATAACTATGGAAATGTATTTTATGGTTAATGTGGTTATCAAGGTACTTGCTTTACAATCATCATGGGTTTTCCTGTTACCCTCTCAGAGTGTGCTTAGGCGTTTTGTCAAGAGGGAGGTTCTTCACAACATCACTCCACTGCAGCTGGTCAGGCTGGATGTTGCTGATCAGAAAAACTGGGTCAACCTGAAGGAAGCTGACATAGGCTTGGGTGCCGAGGCAGCCTTAAAGGTAATTTAGTTTTATTACTTAACTTTCTATAAATTATGGTCCATATCCAGGCAGGAGAGGATGAAGTGTTAGGCCATACAGTTGTATTTACAACACATTACTGTCAGGACCTCCAGAGAAAGAACAGTGTAGGAGAGCTTGCTGCCCTACAGTTTAGGAAGGACTGCATGAAGGGTATGTCAAATATCCTAAAGAAAATCCAGGACAAGAGCCCCCCTGCAGTACCCCATTGTGAGACAGATGGCATGTCTGGACCCCACAGTCATGTACTCCGACCCAGATTGGTGCCAGGGAAGAATGAGAAGTCTAGTGCAGAAGTTTCTGCAAGACAAGCAGTTGTCCGGAGGAGTCTCTGCTGGTATGATTAGTATAGAATAGTTCTGATTATCAGCAAATGGACAATTGGACATAAGCCTGTCTGCTGCTGATATCATGATTAATCATCAAAATAACATTTCATTTTATCTGTTTTGTTACAGGTGATGTGATTATCCAGCAGTTTGGGAACCTTCTGTCTGTTGAGGCTAAAAGCGAGGAGTTCCTGTCCTTCCGGCCCATAGAAGCCAGGCTTGATGTGTTTCTGCATGGCTTCCTCAGCCAACCCTACCCTGAGTTCTGGGGTTTCTGCCAGAATCTTCTTCTCTTATCCCACGGGCAGGCAACAGTCGAAAGAGGCTTCTCTATTAACAAGGAAGTAGAGACTGTTAACCTTCAGGAGGACACGCTCATCGCCCAGAGACTGGTCTGTGACTATGTTGCTGTTTGTGGGGGGGTTGCCAATGTCCCTCTCACTAAGGAGCTGCTGACCTCAGTGGGATCAGCAAGGTCAAGATACAGAGAACACCTTGACCTGGAGAGGAGGAAGAGGCAAAGCACTGAACAAATGAAGAAGAGAAAAGCTGCAGAAGACCACATCACTGAGCTTAAAAAAAAGAAGAAAACTCTCCTGGATGTATGTGGGAGTCGGGAGAAAGATGCAGACATGTTTGCTGAGCAAGCGGAAGGGAAGTCTGGCACCTTGATGGCCCAGCTCATCACAAAGTCAAACGTCCTCAGGAAGAGATACAAAGAAAAAATGAGTGAGCTGAAAAAAATAGAGGCAGAACTGGTGAATGAGAACAGCCAGCTGAAGCTCAACTGAGGCTGAGGCTGAGTGTGTGGTCAGTGTTTTGTTGTTGACGTTAAAGGTACATTGTGTAAGTTCTCCTGTTATCTATTCACGAAAATCGATTATTTGGTTCAAAAGTATGTTTTTCATTAATCAGTAATCCCCCCATCACAAACTGAAGTGTTCCGTTAAGCTCTGAATTTGCCGTTCATATCATTCATATATACATCGAGCGGGTAAGCTCGGTGCTGGCTGCCATGTCGTGTTGCCATGTTTTTACGTTCAGTGGCACCGTGACCGTAGGAAACCACGGGAACTCACCGGAGACACCGGAGCTGTCGGCTCAGGTCGAGGTGGCGTCTGTGAAGTCACCGCGGTGCAGTGAGGACTGGGAGGACTGCACGTGAGTGCTGCGTTCAGGTGCAGTCGGAAAAACGGCCGTCGGTAACAAACCAGATGTCATTTTAGTCACAGAAGTCCAGAGAAAGTTGGTAAAATGTGGGTCAGGTAAACAATACGACATCGCCATGACAACATATTGCCACGTGTATTGTTTTGCCTCGTGCTGACAGGCCACTTGTTTACATAAAGGCTTGTTTAAGCCGTTACCTGCAACAGCTGTTGTCCGTCTGCCATCTAACCGATTTCACGTGAATGCAGCATGAAAAATACGACTGAGTTGCTTGCGATCTACAACCGCACCACTAGATGGGAGCAATTCTTACATAATATATCTTTAATACTGTTTTTGCACTAATGTAATTTATTTTTTACCCTCACCAAGCTTGTTATGTTTTTACTGGCGTTGGTGTTGGTTTGTTTGTTTGTTTTTGGATCTCTCAAGATTTTGATAAGCTGTTTGACAAGAGTGGTGCTTATCAGTTTGTTTATTAATAAAAATACAAAAAGTAAACTTGACTGATTGTCATTGAGGTTTGTAGTACAGTGGGATCCCCAACCATCACTTTATATTATAGGATTTTTAATTATTTTTTTCTGTCTTAAATTTCATTCAAGGTGGCATTAAAAAGGTCTTAAAAAGTCTTAAATTTGACTTGCTGAAACCTGCAGATACCCTGTATAGACCAAACAACTAATTGATTAATCGAGAAAATAATCAACAGATTAATCGATGATGAAAATAATTGAGTTTGTGTAGAGCTTCTCATCTGCTGAGACAAATCTCGAAGTGCTTCACAAGTAGAAGACTATGGTAAAAAGAAAAATATATAATAAAATAAAAAATAAAAGGATAAAAAGTGGGGGATGAAAACAAGGGCTGGCCACTATAGAAGGTTTAAGAGAAGGCCAGCTGATAAAAAAGGGTTGTAAGGCCTGTTTTAAAGACCTCAGTGGAAGGGCAGTCCTGAAATAGTCAAGGAGGGTGTTCCAGAGGTGTGGGGGGGAAAGAGCAGAAGGCTCAGTCTCCATTGTCCAATAATAATACAATTTTGTTTGCATTATGCTTTTCAAGGAACTCAAACAATTCACTTCACTTCAATTTCCATAATGAAACAATAATAATAAAATATGTAAACAATAACTAAAAACAAATAATAGTGGGAAAATAGTAGGGGGAAAAGGCTCAAGGATGCTGTTATTCATTGTCATTTTAATGTGGTGGAACGTAGTCTTTAATTTTCTTCTTAATTCCTCCAGGTTGAAGAAAGAGACTTATCATCTTGCACTGAAGAAATTCTCAACTGCGGCTACACAGGACCTATTAACGAGGACAATAAAGGCAAAATAACAAGGTTTATATTGTGATAATACTGTTTAAACAGCTCACATTTATTTTTACCCTGTGGACAGGCTGGGTCAAGGGATCACCGCGTTGGTTGGTCCAGTCTGTCTGTCCAATACTTAGCTCCAAGGAAACATATCAAATCTATTGCCATGAAATTTGGTGAGCGCATTCATTCTCATTCTGAACCCTGTTAATACTGGTGATCTCATGACCTCTCCTGTAGTGCCACTATCAGACCAAAATGTCAGCTTTGCACACAAGATATCATATCATGTATTTGATTGGTATATTTGGTTAGCACATTCATACTCCCCAAAGTAAAATTTCTTCTAATTGTGGTGACCTCATGACTTTTCTTCTAGCACCACCTTCAGGCGAAACATTTGACTTGTGCACATCTCTAAATGTAGCCAAGTAATTTGGATTCCACAGCATTCTACAATCATGAAGTGCCTTTAAAGTTTATGAAATTTGAAAAGGTTTTCCAGACCTGAAAGTTTTAGAATGCAAAAATATTTTGTACTTTGACATCATCAAAAATTATATAATATTAAATGCCTATATAATGTATAAGAAAATCAGAATCTAATGAATGGAATGCCAAGGAAGAATTGTGTAATTACTTCTCTTGTATCTGTCTCTTCTTTATGCCTCACCTCACATCTGTCTGCATCCTTTACCCTCCCTCTACTCCCTAAAAATTGCAGTCATTGAAAAATAATGAAGTTAAAATAATTACATAAAAGTTTTAGAATTTACTGGACAAATAAATGTGGGAATCCTGCACATGACATCTATTTTGCTTCTGTATCCATATGAAGAGCAATTCTGCTGCACTCAGCTGCAAGACGAACTGTCATGCTAAGGCAGCTTCATGAGGGACTGGAACTTTACGGCCTAATAGGTGTCATGGAAAGGAACAGAGCGCTTTGCAGTGTCCTCTTGTGGCTGGTGAGGGTGATAAGGTAAGCTCCCATGATCTCCTGAACCAGAGGCACGTTACCTTCCTCGGTGGCTGTAAATATAATAGACTAGAGCCCTTAATACTGCAGAAAACATTTTATGCTTGAGAGGAATAAAATGAGGGTGATACATGTGAAATTCTTGATCAAAGTCATATAACCTTGGACTAATATTTTTTCCTTTTTCTTGATGTGTTTTTCAGGTGGACTCGTACTACATTGCGTCGCATTTGGCCCCAACGATGAGCGAAAGCGGTACACAGAAGCATGCAACAGAGACACAAATCCTAAATAACTTCCAGGATTTCCTGCAAGAGCTTGAAGGTAAGTGTTTGTTTAGAACATAAGCAGAAATTTAGAGATAAATCTGTCTTTGTTGATACCTGCACAATCATTTGTATGAAGAATAACAGTATAAGACAGACAATCCTTGGGAGTTGGAGAGAGGAGTGTAAGTGTGCTTCAGCAAAGCACTCACACTCTTATTTACTTAACTTTTTTTATTGCTGTGCTTGGTTCACAGTTCATGCTTATACACTTTTTTTTGTTCTTCCACCTGAATTTAGCACTGCTATGCTTCTGAATTGTTTAACCTCATAACCCCCCAAATGAAAAAGCTTATAACAGAAGAACTGTAAGGCCAACATGCATGTACTGTATGAGCCTAATACCTATGTATAACCCTAACCCCAACATCCACTGGAGCGCTGGCAATCCGGTGAATGTTAAGAGGTTTTAATGCCTACTACTACTTCCAGTACTACTATCAAGAATACTCTATATACCCAAGATACCCCATGAGAGGCTGTTCCAACCAAAAAATGGCATACACTTCCTGTCTCCTAAATGGGCGTGGTCACCTTTACTCCCAGGATCCGACCTCGTTAGTTAATGAATGCTTGTGCGGTTGGATGAAGTCTGGTCTGTCTCATGGTGTTATCGGTGGAGGTAAGTGAGCTATATACATGTTCTGCTAAAATGAGACTTTTACACAGCTAAAAGACATATTTAGCATTATGAACATTAGCTAGTGGGGGCTTTCACAAACGTTAGTTGATTTTCCCTTTGAAACTTTAAAAAGCCGTGGCCTGTCAAATATATTATGTATATACTATGTTATTTTTCCCTTGCAAAGCCAATGCATGATTTGTGTGTGCTGCTGTGAGACCAAGAAAGCAGAATCAGCCACATTTAGCATTAATGTTACAAAAATTAACGAGCGGAGGGCTTTTCCCTTTGAAACTTAAACACGGTTTGTGCTAACGCTAACGCTAGGCTAATCTGACGGTTGGAAATCAATTAATCGAAACAATTAAATTAATCGTCGGTGGCAGCCCACATGGTAGGCCATGCCCATAGCTCCAAAACCACAGCTAGCCTGTAAAATTTAAATTTAACTTAATTAAAATTTAATTTAAATAATAAAGTTAAATTAAATTAAATTAAAATTTAATTTATCAGTGTGTTATTTTCTCTTGCAGAGCCAATGCATGCTTTGTGTATGAGAACCGAAAAAACAGAGTCTTCCATCGCCTGCCTCAGACTGCTCTCTGCCCTGTGGACATCCAGTGACCCATAATGATGTTATTGGTGGAGGTAAGTGAGCTATATACATGTTCTTCTGCTTAAATTAGACTCATATCATATACCATTTATGCTATCCTCAACCCCTCCTAAAATACCTGAGTACTGATTTAAAGAAATCAGTAAAATCAATAAACTGTTTACAATGTACTGGAAACACATTTATCATACTGAACATATTTTATCTTCATTTATTTACACTTGGCACCAGGACAAATGAGGAGTTTCCTAATGTTTTGGTCTCTTGAATTGAAAGGAGAGATCTTTGTGTCCATGACATGGGAAACTTTTTAAAATACAACCTGGGCCAGTGGTTAAAATAATGATCAAGCTTCTGTAAGTGTGAGAAAGCCCCACAGGTCAAGGTCCAACACGCGCCAAGTCCTTGTTACCCGAGGCTCGCCCTCAAACATTACATTTTTTCAAAATATGAACTTAAAAAAAAAATTAAAATTAGACTGTAACTACATAGACTGTAAATTTTGTTTTGACAAAGATAACATTTGG
The DNA here is from genome assembly GCA_034769285.1 of Lutjanus argentimaculatus. Lineage (NCBI taxonomy): Eukaryota > Metazoa > Chordata > Actinopteri > Lutjaniformes > Lutjanidae > Lutjanus > Lutjanus argentimaculatus. The sequence goes on from JAWZSL010000156.1 coordinate 71,124, forward strand.
AAAGTAACGTTAGTCCTAAGTGTTTAACAGTAAAAACACATTCGTTTTTTTCTTCTCAAATCAATATCTCTTTAGAATCTAGCCCGTGGATCCAAATCATATGAGACACTGTTCCGAGCGACAATTTCCTTCTTCCATTCTGTCGCAGAGGCCACAGACGAGGACACAGTTTTTTTTGTTTTTTTTGTTGGTTTTTAAGATTATTTTTTGGGCTTTTGCCTTTATTTACAGGACAGCTGAAGACATGACAAGAAAGGGGGGAGAGAGAGAGGGAATGACACGCAGCAAATAGGCCAGAGGTGGGAGTCGAACCAGCAGCCGCTGCAGAGGACTATCAGCCTCAGTACATGGGGTGGATGCTCTACCAACTGAACTAAACCTCCACCCCAGACGAGGACACAGTTGACGGTTACTCCTGCCATGCACATTCATCCCTGCAGCTGGTAACCTTAAAACCGAATGTAGCCTGTGAAGCACTTTAATTTTCTTTTGGCCCTTGTGTTGTCCTCCTGGACCTTCCTGTTGCCCTGCCTCAACTGTGCCCCTATCCTGCACATTATGTATTTGTCCAATACTTTTTTTTGCAGAGCAAGGGCATGCTCAGGGTGTGCAGCTGTGAGGAGAGAGAACGCGCCAGAGTCTTCCACCTCCTGCCTCAGAGTCTTGCGGAGACTGCTCCCTGCCCAGTGCTCTCCTAAAGACTCTTTCAGTTTGTCCTCCATCCTCAGGATGGTTTCATGGAGGACTCTGGATGTGTTGAATTACATTTTGCCGGGTGATACAGTGTATCTCTTCCTCTTTATGAAAAGATGTGAACATCAGGACTTGCAGCATAACTGTGGTCGCTGTGATTCACGTGAATCAGGACTTCCTCGCATCTGGAGCAGGAGGATAGAAGTGGGTCCACCTTTATCTGTCTGATCACCAGCCAGATATGTAAACTAGCACTTCTTCCTCAATGCAGTCTGACACAACAGTCTCCTCAGGCATCACCTCAATCTCCGCTGTGAGTTCTTCACACTCTGTAACACACTCATGTAATATAAGCATGAGTTAGATGAATTTATAATTTTTGAATGTATTGATTTCACACATAATCACATACGCTAAAGGGCTAGGTGATCTTAATCTTTATTTAACTTTATTTAACCAGGAAAGACAGAGAAAATTGATTTAAAAAACCCAAAAAACAACAGTTCTTTTAAATACGGTTTTGTCCCGTTCTGTTCATGTATCATCAATGGGCAGGTGATGAGTAGCCATGCACAAGTCATACACACCTGTAAGGTAGAAGGTGTTGGAGGATTGGTGTGAAGTTGTGGGTCAAAAGCTGTCCTCTGTGCAGAGCTGAATAAGGTGTTTCCACCATCTGAGAGGCAATTGCTCCCAATGTGGTTTGTCAGCGTTGCGATGGAGGCAGCTTTGAGGGCTGAGGCGGACTCCCTGCTTGTCGGGTTAAACCGATGTCCACCCTTGCCACGGATCACAGAAAACAGACTCTTTTGGGAGAGGTGGGTTAAATAACAGATACTTATTAGATGGCATAATGTTTCTGCTGTGGTACCCAGTATTTCACTACTCACTACAGATTTTATTTTTACCTCAAGGCAGTCCTGGTTCAGCTTGGCTGTGCACAGGAATTTAACCCCTCCCAATTCTTTGCCCAGCTGCTCAACAATCCACATGACGCTTGCGGATTGTGGGGATGATGCCCCACTGGCAAGGGGGAGGGAATCCAGGTCTGTATTAACATATTACAGATAAGTCAATGATTTATCAATGTTTTCTTCACTCTGCTGAGGAAACATCTGACCTGCATACTTGGACTCACTCATAGCACACAATGAATATTATATGAATGAAAGAAAATGATCATTATCCATTGTCTTTTTCTGACCACACCATATGTAGTGTCTGGAGCCAACCTGAAGGTCCAAGATGAAATTCACTGAAGGCTGTTCATAAGGAGTTTTCATCTGTTCAGCACTCCTTGGTCCAAGGGGCCGGCGCCATGGATTGGCATCACAGTGGCTTCTGAAAAGAAGTATTTGCTCATTAATCTTGATAATCAGAGGTTGTCAAACAGTGATGCCAATCATTGCCAAAATTTTTGAAAAAAAAAAAAAAAAAAAAAAATCACAATCACAAGGAATTTCAAATGGAGTAAAATTAATACCTTGAATTCAGTGTGTCGAACAGCCTGTTCATGCCCTCAAAAAACTCCACTGTAGCATGTGCCTCACTTGGTAGCCTTTTTAGGTCAATCATGGTCTTCATCCCTATATGATTGTGTGATTTTAACATTACATATTGTAGTAAGGTGAAGAGATGTCATATAAAAAGTAATAATAGACATGTATAATCAAGAGGCATGTACTCTGTCCCACAACCTCACACAAAGTGAAAACAAAGTGACACAGGTGGTGACACGCAATTGTTGTGTAACTTTGTTTCATTCGTGCAGGTTGCGCAGATCTGCCGGTATGTTTCTGACATGATTACGGCATTTAGTAACCTTTATAATCAAATACATAAAACAAATAAATAAAAAAAAAAGTAGTTGCCTACCAGCTGCTACAGTGTGACTGAACACTTGGGTTGCAAGGCGAACTCTCATGTTCGTGAAAGGTGGCAGTGACACGTTTTTTTTTGTTATTTTTGGAGCCCATGCGGACAGAGTTCTGGCTATCGATGTCATAAAACATCTCAAAGTGTTTTCACTGGCTTGTTTCCCTTCTATCTGTAACACAAGACAAAAGAACACGGAGTGATTTGATGCTGTTCTTTTTGTTTACAGTTATCTTAGTCTAGACGTAGTTGAACCTTTCTGTGATTCCATTGCCAAGAATGCATTATGAGGTGAGATAAACAGGACTTTAAATGGCCGGAACAAACATATGTAATAATGAAACTAACCTTCAGGCCATGTTTTTTTAAAGTTGTTTCGCACCACACTTAACAAGATGTGGCACATCAAATATCAGTGGAACTTTCTTCCCATCCACTGATATACAATGTGCTACATCAGTACTCTCTGCAGTGTCCAGGGTAGCTCCTAACAGCTTCAGTGCCTTAATGTTAGAAGCCGACTGGTCACAGACGGCAGAAATATACCTGTTGCAAGAGACACATAGTGCACATTTTAATACAACCTCCATTACATGTGAGTGAAGTATTGCACAAAATGTTGTGCTCTTAGAATTTTATGCAGACTTACTGTGAAACCAATCTTTCTTAGGCGCCTTACAGCCTCTCACAGTATTTCAGCTGTCTTGTCTGCACCGAGAGTAGTCTTGGCCAGGAAGTATCCTATCGCCTGCAGTGAATTGTCCGTGGATACAGTTATGACCCTTAAAGTCAACTAAACTACCCTGTGTCTGTAGTGTTCAGTTGCTCTAAGCAGTATAATGAAGCTAATGAACATTAACTCACTTGCTTCCACTTTGAGGCCACTCCTCGAGCCATCAATACCATGGCCTGGTTGCAGTTTCTTGTGGGAGTTCTTTCAGGGCATCAGAAGTTTTGTTTTGGCCTTTTCAGCTTTCAGCCTGAGAGAACAAAGAAGAGGTAAGTTTTTAAAGGGAAGTAGATACACATCAGCAATATTGTGAGGAATTCCTACTGTTGCAGCGATCTGCCTGGAGGTGTGGCTGTGCGCGCTACACCTGATGGCAGCCGACTGCAGAGCAAGCACGCCGGCGGGCGTGCGCTGTGCGCGCTCCTCCATGTGTCAGCAAGTGAGCGCAATTGAGGCAATCAGCAGCAGAACACGCCAGGAACTCAAGCAGTACCAGCGGCGAAACCATTCATTTGGCTGGTTGAACGGAGCAACAGCAGCAGAAAACAGGGACAAAGAAAGAAACCACGGACTAAAAAACGCATGGGAAAAGGACTGAAACCAAAAGAGGCTACCGGTAAGCTCATGTGTCTCACTGGACTCTGTTTAAGTGTGCTTTCTGGCTGTGTTGCTGAGGACATGTTTGAATTGTACTGCCTGGTTTGTTAAAGATTAATATTGTTATTTGTGTGGGTAAAAATTCTGCTAAGGTGCAATTTGTGTTATTTTGGTTACCTGTTTATTTGGCTTAAAATATTATTTACATAATTAGACGAAAAGTAGTCCATTGTTTGTTAAAACCTTTTTTAAAAAATAGTCTATGAATGGCATTAGTTAAATTAGTTTTGCTTTATTTTTAATTCATGGGTAAATGCAAAGAGCTAAAAAACTGTTAAAACTGTTAAAAAATACCAATGTAAAATCTGTTTAATGCTTGTAAAATCTGTATAAAATAATTCGGGTAAAAATGAGTTAATTTAAAATATTGTTCTAAGATGTAGGACTAAATTTTTGTTTATTTAAAACCTTATTGAGTTATTATGGGTTTAATTAATGATTATGTTTATGCAAAATATACTTACTTTACTAAGTTGGGGAAAGCATATGTATTTATATTTGTTTTATTTTTGTGTTTTAAAGGTTTTTCACCTCCCTCCTTCTTCACTGCTTAAATTAAAATAAAGAAGAGATACGAGTGAAATCCTGTCGCGAGTGCAGTCCTTCCTTTTCAAGCGTGGGAAGCCATAGCGTTGCAGAGACACTTGACACCTACTTTGCTTTAAGGTCTTTGACTTGAGCTTGTAGTCCACTTTTGAGTCTCTTCTTGCAGGCCTTTTCTCTGTTTAGCTGTGCACTAATCTGTCTTTTCCTGTTTCACTCTCTCTTGAGTTGCTGCTCAAGCTGCAGTCTTTTCTCCCTTTCCCGCTTCAGTTCTTCCTCAAGTTTTCCCTATTGTTAAGAAATGTTCATTTGAAATCCCCCTTACATATATCTTAATTCTGGTGAAAAAATTGTATTCTTTATTTGTAACTCCATTTTTTATTATTACAACCATCTTACCTGAACTAACTCCTTCCTTCTGTGATTCAACTACCTCCTCTTCTACGGTTTCCCTCCTCAACTCTCGCTGTTCTGTCCTCTCCTTAAAAATGACAATTATTTAGCATACTACCACTGGTGTATGAAAGGACTGGAGAGTGTTGCATGAATTATATTAGTAGTACTTTTTTGTTTTGTTTTGTTTTTCCTTTTTTCTATGTGTGTGTAATGACTGCTCAGTAGTGTGTTTCCTTTTTTCATTGACTTGGGGTCTGATCTGACAACACTGTTTGGTTTTGAGCACAGTTTGAACTGTTTTGAGCCAAACTGTAAACTATAGGGAGGGGCAATACCTACCAATGTTTTCAGGTCTATGAAGCTCACGTCTGCCACCAGTTGAAGGAGGAGGATTAGGGCAGTTGATTATTGTGGGCATAGCATTGTCCGTCAGACGTTTTCTCTCTTGCTGCAAATTATTTTCTCATTAGGACATCTTGTCTTATTAAATTAGAAAATTTAAAAAAAAATGTGTTTATGGCTGTACCATTTGGACAATCATGCTACGGTCAAAGTGGGCTTCACAGACTCCCATAACCCCCTTTCTGAGGCATCTTGGGACAGGTGGATGGACAGTCAGCTCGTCTGATGTTAAACAAGCCATCTCTTTCTCCTGAGTAGTTGGATAAGATGATATTGTTAATGAGAAGTTTAGCCTTTACTAATGTGCCTGACCTTACTTTGCTCATTAACTGTATGCTTGTGTATTTTTAATCATTTAATAAAATAAATGCTTTACATGTATGTAACAGAATGATTGCACTTTTACCACTTGACTGCTTTTTAGAGTTATTATTCAGTTTTATGTGAGATGCATGCTCCTGCTTCTGATTCAGATTATGACTTGGTCTTTTTAAATTGTATGGTTGGTATATATGTGACCACTCTATTTCTACTGTATCAAATCAAATCAAAATCAAATCAAACTTTATTTATATAGCACTTTTCATACATCTTAAAATGCAACCCAAAGTGCTTTACAAGAAAAAACAGAAAGAAAAATGAAATGACAAAACATACAACAATAAAAAGTGAAATCCCGTCCCTCCCATCCCCACATATCTCCCCCCCCCCCCCCCCCCCCCCCCACACACCACACACACACACACACACCCCACAACCCCACACCCACACCACACCACACACACACACACAGACACACTCACACACACCTGCACACACGCCCACACTCACACATGCAGTATATAGACTGGTAACATGGCATGGCACTGAGGATCCAGGTGAGGAGAAGCCACCTATGGGTGGCCATCCACACCGAGAGGCACCATAGTCCGCAGCCACAGGGAGCACCGCCACAGAGACCGCCCCCTCAGCCCGGACAGACTAAAGCAGACTCCACACCACTGCAGAGCACTCTCCAGTCACCCGGGTCTGAGGGATCTCCAGGACGGCGTCCCCGTGGGCATGCAGACCAGACACAACTCCCAGTGTGGAGGGCCACCATGAGGAAACGCTGGAGCTAAAAAACTAACTAAAAGATTAAGACAGGGAATAAAAACAGGCAATAATGATATAATGTCAAAAAATAAATAAATTGAGGATTTAGAAAATTTAAAAGTAAAAAATGCACAAAACTTAAAATAAAATCAATAAGAATAAATAAAATAAAAATGATTAAAGGCATAAGAATAGTAAAATAAGAGAAATAAGAAATCAGTTAAAAGCCAAATTAAAAAGGTGAGTCTTGAGCTTCCTTTTAAAAATATCAACAGTCTCTGCGGCCCTGAGGTTCTCTGGGAGGCTGTTCCACAGCTGAGGGCCATAATGGCTGAATGCAGCCTCACCGTGGATTTTTGTCCTAACTCGTGGTATGGTTAAAAGGCCGGCGCCAGAGGACCTCAGGGTCCGCGAGGGTTGATATGATAAAAGCAGGTCAGATAGATAGGATGGTCCAAGACCGTTAAGACATTTAAAAACTAATAAGAGAACCTTAAAATCGATCCTGAAGCGGACGGGGAGCCAATGCAGCGATTTTAAAACTGGTGTAATATGCTCCCGCCCTCTGGTCCTTGTCAGCACGCGTGCGGCTGAGTTTTGTAAAATTTGTAGATTATTAATACTCTTTTTGGGAAGACCAGAGAGCAGGGCATTGCAATAATCTAGTCTACAGGAAATAAAAGCATGCATCAGCACCTCTGTGCTGGCCTGAGAGAGAAACGGGCGGACTCTGGCTATATTCTTAAGATGGTAAAAACCTATCTTTGTAATATTTTTTATGTGTGCAATAAAAGTAAGCTCAGAGTCAAAAATAACGCCCAGGTTCTTTACATATTGTGAGGGTTTAAAATCTAGTAGTTTTGGAAAAAGTTTCTCTCTCTGGCCTTCAGGACCAATGACTAAAACCTCTGCTTTGTCCTGGTTGAGCTGAAGGAAATTCTCTGCCATCCATGACTTAATGTCTAAAATACAGTTAAAAAAGGGCATCAATAGGCCCTGAGTCATCAGGAGACACGGCGATGTACAGCTGTGTATCGTCAGCATAGCTATGGAAGCTGATGCCATGTCTCCTGATGACGTCCCCCAAGGGAAGCATGTAAAGATTAAAAAGAATTGGACCTAAAATTGACCCTTGGGGCACCCCACACCTAATTTCATGTGTTCTGGAGGAACATGTATCCATACTTACAAAGAAATATCGATCTGTGAGATAAGAGCGAAACCAGTTAAAAACAGCACCAGAGAGGCCCACCAGGTTCCTCAGTCTATTCAATAAAATGTGGTGATCTACTGTATCAAAAGCAGCGCTTAAGTCCAGTAGTACCAAGACTGTGAGTTTTTGTGCATCTGCATTACACCTGAAGTCATTTAAAATCTTTAAAAGGGCTGTCTCGGTACTGTGGTTCATTCTAAAACCAGATTGATATTTCTCTAAAATATTGTTTGTATTTAAAAAATCAGTTAATTGGTTAAAAACCAGTTTTTCTAAAATCTTACTTAAAAATGGTAAGTTGGATACAGGTCGGTAGTTGTTAAAAATGTTGAGGTCTAAATTGCTCTTCTTCAGAAGGGGCCTCACCACCGCCGTTTTAAAGGAGGTGGGGAAAACACCGGTCTGAAGAGAGCAATTTACTATATTTAAAATCTGTTCCTCAAAGAAACCATAAACGTCTTTAAAAGTGATGTGGGAATTGGA